>BRYC01000227.1:0-25317 GCA_030267985.1 Parmales sp. scaly parma | reverse complement strand
GCATTTGCGAAGGCCGGGCACAAGGCCGAGGCGTTGTTCGGGGCTGTGGCGGCTCAGTACGGGCGGATCGCCAAAAGTGGCAACGTGCAGGATATGAGCAACATCTGCTGGGCGTTTGCAACGATCGGGCACGAGGCCAAGGATTTGTTCAAGGCTGTGGCGGCTCAGCACGGACGATTCGTTAGAGACGGAAACGAGCAGGCCGTTGCGAGTACACTGTGGTCCTTCGCGATTGCGGGATACTTGGACGAGGGGAGAGACTTGGTTAAGAAACTGTGGAACAGGGCGTGTGACGGTCGGCTGCAGCTCAACGACGAGGGCCTGCAGCAGCTCGCGTTGTTTTATGCCGCAGCTCAGATCGAGGAACCGAATCTCAAGCTTGAGCGACTGCCCAAATCCCTTCTCGGCCAAATTGAAGCAGCAGCAGCAAAATCAAACGTAACCGACTCACGATCACACAAGGAAGTCTCCAGCACCCTGACCGAGCTCAACATCGACCACAAAATGGAGGTCTCACCGTTCGAGAGCAGCAACGTCACCTTCAACACCTCAACCATGCTGAACATCGACATCGTAATTTCCAAGAACGAGAACAAAAAAATTGCCATTGAGTTCAACGGACCATCCCACTACATTCAATTCGACGGACGAGACTTCGAGAGCGGCCGAACGAAGTTCAAACGAAGGCTGTTGGAAAAACTAAATTTCACCGTGATGAGCATCCACTGGGACGACTGGAGAAGGGCGACAAATTCCAACGCACTCAAAGCCTTCTTACTCAATTTGATTTGAGTAAAAACTCTAACATAACTCAAGCAAAAACTTTTGAACCTAAGCCAATTTAAACGAGTCCTCTCCTCCTCCATTCACTACGACTTTCATCATCCCTGCCCCTACCCCTACTCCTACTAATATAAACGTTTACCTTCTCCTCACACCTCCTAACACTCCAGTCGTCTTTCCCCTTGCGATCCATTCGCACCAACACCAAAGGCAAGTTGCTGCGCGTTCTGGCAAAATTCATCTTGACGAGTTTCAGTTTCTTCTCGTATTCCTCTTCGCTGCAGCTCAGCAGCTCCTCCCACTTCCAATCGATGGTCGCTGCCACTTCCCCCCCCCCCCCCCCCCCCCCACTCCCACTCCCACAATCGCTGCTGCTGATGTCCTCCACAATGACGCACTCCCTAAAATCGTCCTTATTCTTAAGCGCCGCGCTCGCCTTCATGACGATTGCGATGGCACGCCCCCGGTCGCTGCCATCGAAGCTGATAGCCTTGCAGTAGAGGGATGATGTAATGGGCAGTTTTCGTTTGAGGAGGAAGTCGATGACGAACAAACCAAACTGCTCGATTTGCTTTTTGTTAGTTTTTTTTCACACATTCCCACCCCACCCCACCCACTCACCTTCTTATCCCCAAAGTTACCAAGCTGCTTCAAAAACTTGTCTGTCGGAATTGCCTCCTTGAGCAATTTCCTCCAGTAATTTTTGGCTCCCGCCTCGTCCTTGACCTTCAGACAAGAGATGACGATTTCCTCCAGGTACGTGATTCTCTCACGACCCTCCTGTTCAATCGTTCCCAACAAATCATCAACATCGTCAAATCTCCCAACACTCGAATACGCTCTAAACGCGCAGCTCCTTGCCCTCGCGTCAATTCTTATCTTCCCCTGCGTTGCGTGAGTGGGTTAGTTCAGTAGTAAATATAACAAAAAATATTTGTCACCGAAAACTAAAAAAACTTTGGACACGGTGGCGGGGCGATTGTTCAGGGACGGTTCAAAAAAATGGGGGGCCAAACGTGCGAAAACCACTTTTTCCACAAGGCTCGCTTACCTCCCCCCCATTCTTCCTCGAGACTATTTTTTCCCAAATTGCAATCGTTGTCGACGGATTGTCGCAGGCGTCCATCACCGCCGTCAAGGTTTTGATCGTTGGCGTCAGCCCATCCTCTATTTTCATCAAGTGCAGGTACTCGAGCGCACCCCCCTGGCCCAAGTTCCCAGCCGCGACGATTGCCGTGGTGTAAATCTCGATTGTTTTAGCCAAATTTGCGCGACGGCAGTCCTCAAAAGTGCTGATCACTTCGCTGTACTTGCGGTTGTTTAGCAGCGCCTTCATCAGGAAGCCGTAGGTCAAGGCGTTGGGCTTAACGTTTGGATTGTCGAGCATCTCTTCGAAGAGACTTTTGGCCTCGACTATTCGATTCTTCAAGCAAAGCTCCCTTATCAGCGTGTTGTAGGTGACGTTGTCGACCAAGGTCGGGTCATTTTTCTGCGAGGGGTTAGTAGTGGCTCGTATTCTCGTCTGTACACCGCTCCGCTCGCTCACCTCGCGGAAAATTTTCACGCCACCCTCAATGTCGCCGGCTGAGACCAGTCCCTTGATGAGTGTCGTGTAGGTGAATTTATCGGGAGTAATCATGTCATTGGATGTCATTTGCGTGAACAAATTGAACCTGCGCCGAGCGTTAGTTCAGTGTTGGATGTAGCCGTCTCGCTTCGCTTCGCTCACATTTTTTCACTGTAAACCTTGGCCTCGCTACTGGCAACCCCGCCCTCGTCCCTTATGAAACGCGCGTAAATATTCAGCATTGTATTGTAGCTCACAATGTCCCTCCCGCAGTTGTCCCCCCCCCCAATCTCCATGTCCTCGAAAATCCCCTCGGCGTCCTCAATCTCCTTGGCCTTCTGCGCCGCGCTCAAGACGATGTTGAAGCACATTGTGTCTACCAAAATTCGCCTCCCAAGCCCGTTCTTCTCGTTCCTCATCTTCAGCATGCTGCTCAGCACCTTCTTCACCGCCGGATAGTTCCGCTCACCGGCCTGCGCCTTGAGCAGCGACGTCCCGGTGTACAGATCGAGGGCGTACACGTTCGGAACGATGTTCTGGAGAGTTGGATCGAGGTAGGGAAGGCCCTTGCGACCGTCGGCGCGGAGGCCCGTCACAGTCTCGAAGGCTGACATGCACCCAACGTAGTCGCGGCATTTCAAAAAGGCGGAGAGGATGGGTTGGAGGGTTGCGGCGTCGACCTGCGTGTTTGCTTTGGCCAAGCTGCGCCGTAAGCGTAAGCGTAAGCGTAAGCGTAAGCGTAAGTTAGTAGTCGATGTAGCCATTGTGTCTGCAGCCATTGTGTCTGCAGCCATTGTTGTGTCTGCAGCCATTGTTGTGTCTGCAGCCATTGTGTCTGCAGCCATTTTCGCTCACTCACCTTTCCAACACCTTCACCGCCGCCCTCTTGGCCAAAAACACGTTGTCGCTATTGCCACCAATCTCCTCATTCCCAATGTTGCTCGCAACCTTTCCGTACTGCTGCCTGATGACCTCCCTGCACCTTTCCAAAAGCAAGAGGTGGGTCTTCCCGCCCACGCCCAGCATGATTGGGTTCGACAGGGAGCGGACCGTGGTGTCGAACTCGAGCTGAATTTCGTCCACATCGACAATTTCCGACGGGTCCAACCGGGGGGGGGAGACCGGAACGAGGCGGGAGAACTTTATTCGGACCGGGACGCCAGGCAGGCGACCGTTGATGGCGGCAACTATTCCGTCAATTGAAGAGTGGGGCCACATCGAAGAACCCAAAGAGGACGAAACTGCCGTGATCTTGTCGTGGATTTGAAGGATGGATAGGGAGGGGCATTGGTGAGGGGGAGGGGAAATGGCGGAGATTTCTACGCCGAGGGGTGTTTGAACGAGGGTGAGGCCGATGGGACGTGTCAACGTTAGAATGAACTCTTCAGTGACAAACGCCACATTTGTATTTGTATTTGTATTCGCATTTGTTGCTGAGTTGGTGGGTGGAAGTGGGGTTACGTTGGGACTGAGACTGGCCCTGGGACTGGGATTGTTGTTGAACCAGCTGTTGGTAGTGCTGCTACCCAAATTCTTGCTTTTGAGTAGGTATGAAGTATCTGCTGAGTTGATTGAGGAAGCCAAGAACAATTGTTGATTATGATATTCAGCAAGTCGATTTGTTGTTCGAAATGTCGATGTTGAAACTGCAAACCACACTAAGCTACATATGTACAATGCGTAGGTTTTCATCCTTCTGAGTCGTGAAAATGATTTTGGTTTATGATCAATATGTTCTAACTTGGAATCTGACGTGGTCTTTTTTAAGGCTCGGAAATACGTACAGCACGATTCATCAATTGGTGTTGCTCACTACTAGACGTTTATTCATTGTATCCTTATCCTTAAAATCCAAGTTCATCCCTTCACCCTCCATCACATCGATCTCTTTTCATCACTGATGTGTCGAACACTCTTGTTTGTTCTTGCTTTATTTGCTTGCTTCGGCAGCGCATTTTCGTATACGACACACACACACACATACACACAAACATTTACAACAACACCTAAATTCTCCCCCACCACGACTTTGTTTGCCCAAACTAAGTTAAATTTCCCAAATGGAAAGTCAATCTCAGTTGCCGAAGGTTCCCCAATGAAGTCAGCCTGCTCCAAAGCTGGCTTTAAACCTAAATATTCCTGCAAGAAGGGAGAGTGCAACACTTGCACCGTGCGTGTTGGCGGCTCAGCTGTGAAGTGTTGCGTTGGAAAAGTTCCCCCATCTCCTCGACTTGCTTCCATCCAGGCAAAGGGTTTGGACGTTCGATAGCAAAGGAGGCATGCAGAGGAGAAAAATATTTGAGTGAAAAGCTGATAGGATTGGTGGGAGTAGGAAAATAAGCAATAGGCGTAACAGGCGAGGATGTTTTGTTCTTTCTTTGAATTGTTTTTTATTCCTTCACACTTTTCCCCTAACTTTACCCCTACCCCTGCTCAATAGCAGCTGCCCCACTCACAATCTCCAAAAGCTCAGCCGTAACGGCCGCCTGCCTCGCACGATTGTACTGCATGCTGAGCTCGTCAGCCAATTCCCCTGCGTTGTCACTCGCAGCCTGCATGCTCTGCATCCTGGCTGCAAGCTCACTCGCCACGGACTCCTGCAGTGTCCTCAAGATCTGCCCGTTCAAGTACAACGGAAGGATGGCGTTCAGAATTTGGACAGGGTCCTGCTCGAAGATCATGTCGGCAGGAAACTCCTTGGGGGCAGCTGCTCCCGTCTCACTCTTCTCCACCTTGATGTCCCCACTGCTGCTCGTCAGCTGGAAGATTTCGTCGCCCTCGCTCTCGATGCCGGTGGCAGACAGCGGCAGCAGAGTCCTAGCTGATGTCTCCGAGGCAATCAAGGAGATGAATCTCGTGTACGTCAGCTCGACTGAGTCGGTCTCTCCGGACAGGTAGAGTTCGAGGAGTTCCTCGCTGATGGCGGTGGCCTCCGCGGCGTTTGGGTTCTGTCCGCAGTCGTAGTACCTGTGAGGTGGGTGTGGGTGTGGGTGTGGGTGTGGGTGTGGGTGTGGGTGTGGGTGTGGGTGTGGGTGTGGGTGTGGGTGTGGGTGTGGGTGAGTTGGTCGAAATGCAAATGCAAATGCAAATGCAAATTTTCCTGTTAGTCATAGTCATTGTCATGGAAACGAGAAATATATACAAGGCTTTTTTGGCTCGCTTCGCTCGCTCACTTGATGATTGGATACCCCCGCCTCGTCATGTACACGTTGGCCTTCTTCCCCACGATAATCATGTTCACCTCCAGCCCCTTGGACAGCAAATCATTGTACCTCTTCTCGGCCTTCTTGATCACGTAGCTGTTGTAACCGCCGCACAAACCCCTATCCCCGCTAATTATAACCATGGTGACCTTCTTGATTTCTCGCTGCTGTAGGAGGGGAAGGTCGGCAGCCTCGTTGCCCAGCCGGGCAATCAGACCACCAAACACCGACTGGAGGGTCTCAGAGAACGGGCGGGTCTGCATCACTGCATCCTGAGCCTTTCGGACCTTGGCGGCCGCAACCAGCTTCATTGCCATGGTGATTTTCTTCGTGTTCTTCACAGTCTTGATACGGTCTCGGATGATCTGGGATGATGATGTAGCGGTCATGTGGCGGAAATAAAAAATTTACATGTGTTAGTGTGGGAAATGTTGTGTGGGGGGTATGGGGGGTGGGGGGAGAATACGATACGAGGCTTACATTTGATTTGCCATCCCAAAGCTGGGTAGATGGGGAATTTGAGCTGGATATGGATCGAAATGTTGTTGGAGCTGGGACGAAGGCGTTAACCGCTAAAAGACTAACACATATCAAAAGGTAGTTCACCATACTATGTGGTGAGGTGGGATGATTAATTAAGGGTTTTTGCAAAGGTTTTCCTTTTGGTGTCTGATGTTTGATGGTTTTAACAGGATTTTAACCTCTTTGAAAATTTGACCTAAAAGTGTCCCGTCTTGGAGGCTGGAAGCGACAAAATTCATCTCCCGAACATCCAAATTGTTCCCTTTGACTACTCCCAATCTCTTTAAAAATTAATCAAAAATGCTCGTCCAACTCTACTTTTTGTTTCTCCTACTCTTCTCCCCCTCCCTCATTCAGGCCCGGAAAAACAATCCAGGTCAAGGTGGCCGGAAGAGAGCTAGAAAAGATCTCAACCACCTCTCCAACCGAGCCACAGCCCCACAAAATAACGGTGTGAGAGACACAAACAATTTGGTTGTTGTGGGGGATGTGGAGACTTACGGTTTAAAGATTGAGCCTAAGGGTCAGATTTGTTTCAACCAGGAGGTGTTGTTCAAGGTGAGTTTCTTGTGGAAGATGAGATGAGATGAGATGAGATGAAAGCTGGGCCACTACTCCATCTAACACAATGATAGGGTGACGTTGAGATTCGGTTCATGGCCTTGAAGGATGAGCGGCTTATTGAGGAGCAAGGCGATGACGAGGAGAAGGGTAGCAACAATGCTAAGCAGTCCAGCATTCAGTCACTCATATTCGTAACCGTCAAATCTCCCGAACAAAAAAGTGTATATGATAGAAGCCTAAAAACCGGCGTTGAGGAGGTAATGCGGTCAGCGGTGAAGAGCAACAGGGGAAAGGTGAAATATGGGGAGTACAGTATTTGCTTCTCGAGCAAGAGCAAGGACCGGGTGAACCTAGAGTTCGGCGTGACGAGCTTCGAGAGAAAAATTCAGGAAAAGGCAGTTTTAACGCCGGATAAGGTTGACCCAACTCCAGAGGACGAGGCCAAGACAAAAGCAAACCGTGCGGCCGAGGACATTCTCAACAAGCAGCACTTGAACCCGGTCGAGAAAACCTTCGCGTCGGCCACAACACTGACGGACAACATCATTAGCGAAATGTCCTACATTAAAAGGAGGGAGGCGAGGATGCACAAAACGAGCGAGAGCACCGCCACGAGAGTGAAGTGGTTCAGTATGCTGAGCGTGAGCGTGCTGTTGGGAGTCGGGGCATTCCAGGTTGGGTACTTGAAAATGTATTTTAAACAGAAGAAGTTGCTTTGAACATTAAATTTACTTATTTACACAGCCTCAATCCTCATTCATCGTCATCGTCGTCATCCTCAAGCATTTGTTTTGTTCCTCCTCCTCCTCCTCCTCCTCCTCCTCCTCCTCCTCCTCCCCCCAAAAAGTCATCATCATCTTCGTCGTCATTATTGGACTCTCCCTCCTTCCTGGTCAGTTTAAGTTTCTTCTTCTTCCCCCTTGAGATGTACTTGCCTCTGTCGCCCCAGCTAGATCCGTCTTCTTTGCCTTCTCTCCCCGTGTCCCAGTGGTTATCGTCCACTTTCTTCGTCCTCTCCCTTTCCCTCTCTCGCTTCTTCTTCTTGTTGCTCTTCAGCTTCAGGTTCCTGCACCTGCTTTTCACATCCTTCCTGCTGAAGTTCTCCCCCTCCCCCGCCTCCTCGAGCATTCCCATGCATCGCTGCAGACCCCCCTTGATGCTGTCTGCCTCGAAGAATGCCTTCTTGAGCATGCTGTCTAGCGTATCGTTCCAATTTTTCTTTTCTCCTTTTCCCTTTTTCTTTCCCCCCACCCCCAGCTCCATCCCCTGCCTTTCGAAATCGTCCACGTCCACGTCCAGCCCCCCCCCCTCCCCCTCCCCCTCCTCTTCGCTGCTACTCATGAAAACCACATCCCCCTCCTCCTCCTCGATGCCGCTCCCGGCGCTCACATCATCCTCATCGCTGTCGCTCTCAATCATTCCGTCATTCCTGGATTTCTTTTTCTTCTTCTTCTTACTCTTCTCCCTCTCCGTGTACTCAGTCACCCCGTAATCGCCTCCCAGCAGCTCCGTGTCGAAGTACACCTCCTTGACCATCTCGCAGAACTTTCCCTGCCGCTGGTTGATTCCGAACAGGCTTTCAACAAACAAGAGCGGGTTGTTCTCTGCGGACACGGCGAAGTGCCTGACGATGGTCTTCGCAAGCCCAATCACCTCCTTGTAGTTCGGGTCATGCGCAATACTCGCGTCGTTCAGGATCTTTCCGAAGACGATCATCAAATCGATGTTGTAGAGCATTGGCTGCGCCGAGCGAAGCGAGGCGCATTTTTAACGATGCACGAGAGCAGCGAGCGAGCAAAAAATAGTTGAGTGGAATCAGCATGTATAGCAATTTTGCAAGGCTCGCTCGCTTCGCTCGCTCACCTCCAGCGTGATGGTTTCGGTGGTGTTCTCCACGACCGTCCCGTCGAACTCCTCGTCCGGCCTCCTCTTCTTCACCACGACTTTGCAAACCCTGATCAGCATGCTTACGATCTGCCTGTTGGTCCGAGCCTGCGCCGAGCGGACGAGCGAAAGAGTGGGTTAGTTTAGTTGTCTCTCGTCTTCCAAAAGGCTCGCTCGCTTCGCTCGCTCACCCCGTTGATCTTGTACTCGCGAAGCAGCTGCCCGTACCTGCGCCGAGCGAAAAATAAAAATTGAGAGGAATAA
Organism: Parmales sp. scaly parma; assembly: GCA_030267985.1. Taxonomy (NCBI): domain Eukaryota; class Bolidophyceae; order Parmales; species Parmales sp. scaly parma. The sequence continues at coordinate 16,530 of BRYC01000227.1, read as the reverse complement.
TGTAATGTTAGCTAAAATAGTTCGCTCGAGGATCGCTTCGCTAGCGTACATTCGGATCACCGAGTTGGTCACGAGCCGGTGGAAGTAGTGACCAATGTCGAAGGAGTGTGCGGCTGCCTTCATTCGTAAAATAGTATCCTTCTGTACCTCTTTCTTCTTCTTCTTCTTCCCCTTTTCGTCGCTGTCTTCCTCCTCCCCCCCCTCTGCAGCCTTCTCCAGCAACTTCATGGTGATGCTGGCAATTTCCACAAGATCGCACAAATACTTGTGTGTGAACACTCCCGCCTTCCAAAAGCTGAACAACTTTCCCAGCTGCAAATTTCATAATAAATTGAGTGGGTTTAGTTTTGAATAGAACATAATGTTGCTGGCTCGCTTCGCTCGCGGACTCACCTTGTCCACCGGATCGGCATCATAAAAGATCTTGTCCAACATTCCCAGCGCCATGCTGTTCTCTGTGTCTCCCGGGCTCGTCAACATGATGAACAGCTGCTGAAGCATGCATTTGTACAACCCCACCGCAACGGCAAGATCGTGGGGCTGTTTCTCTTCAATGAACCTGTCGAAACTTTTCAGCACCAAGTTGAAACTCTGCACATAGAATGGGTTAGAACGGGCACCTCACCCCCCCCCCTCAACCTCAACTCACCATCGGGTCCAAAGTCTGGACAAAGTCTGTGCCGATCATTGTAACTGGAGGGCGTGGCTTTCCTTCCGTTCCCCACTCCGCCTGCGCAATTTCATCACGAGCGAAATCTGCGTCGAGCGTGGGTTAGTAGTTCTTCTGTCAAACTTTCTGTCAAACTTTCTGTCAAACTTTCTGTCACACTTTCTGTCACACTTTCTGTCACACTTTCTGTCACACTTTCTGTCACACTTTCTGTCACACTTTCTGTCACACTTGCTGACACAACCCCCTCCCCCGCTCCGCTCGCTCACCTTCCCCCGACGGGTGATACCCCAACTCAATCTTCCTCCTCTTCCACGTGGAGAAAAACGTGATTATCGTGAAGTACACGACCTTGTCGTCCTCTTCCAGCCGGACTGCTTCCCTCCTGAATTCGTTCTTCAACGACTTCATCAACGGCCCGTAGCCCTTCGTCACGAACTCGCCACAGAACTTGTCCAAAACCGCGTTGCTTTCCTTTGTCGCGGTTGTTTGATTCCCGAACCCGCCCGCCCCATTCCCCCCAATGAACACGTTTGTCTTCTTGTTCTTCTTCCTGGCCACTTCGATCACCTTTGTCTTTTGGTCGAAAGCGTTGTTCAAGAACTGATTGCTTCCGTTTGCGCTCTGTTTCACGAGCGTGCCTCCGAACCTGCCAAAAAGTTAGTTTAAGGTTTGGGTGTAGGGTTATCTTCAACCCCCCCCCCTCGGCTCCGCTCGCTCACCTGCTGTGCCTTGACAGGCTGGCTGAGATATTTTTGTTTGACAGCAGACTTTTTCGTAGTGGTTGTTTTTGTTGTTGTTGTTGTTGTTGTTGTTGTGGGCCGCCCCCGTCCCCACCCCCGCCCTCATTTCCTTGCGCCGGCCCCGACCATTCCGCCACCGCCTCGGGATCCTCTCCCTTCAGCATGTGAAACAAAATTTCCATCACCGGCAGGTTCCAATTGTTGTTCTCCCTCCTCTCGATGACCTGGCACAGCATGATCAAAATGTCCAGCACCATCTGCGCAGATTTATTGTTAATACGACGATTGTTTGTGTTGCCATTTCCGCTCACTCACTCACTCACTCACCTCCTCGCCAAACGCAACGATCAATTCTTGGTGAGTCCTCTTGTGCGCAGTCCTAATCGCCGGATCGCTCTCACTCGTTTGCGGGCCGATGGCAACCAAATTTCGCACCAAGTGCAAAAACAGCTCAATCACGTGGTTGTCGTTCTCGATCCTGTTGACGGCTTTCTTCCCAATGGGCTCACTGACTTGATTAACGAAGACGCCTAGAACATCCTTCTTCAGAAACAGCGTCTTGTACTTAATCAAGGCGTTGTTCTGGGCAATTGCGTTCTCCTTATACTCCTGGTGACGTTGGATTGATTCGGGCGTGGTTTTTTTGGACTGTGGGGGGTGGTTTGTAAATTTGCGTTGCTGGGAGTTAGACAAGGAGGGAGGCCACAACAAAACACACTCCAATTCACTCACCTTAATGTTGACATTCGTCCTAGCCGCCATCCTAGCTTCCTTGACCAACGGTTTGGTTAAAGCAACCATCAGCTTTACCATCGTAAACAAAAGTCTGCGATCTGGGGTTTCCGTTAGCTTGGTGCTCAGCGTTAAAGGCATCAGCGTCGTAGAGGCCAAGTTCCACTGGCTGCAGAGGAGAGATTTCTGCCGGAATTTTTCGTCGTCCCCTTTGACTGCTCGAAGCAAATCGTTCAACCATCCCTTGCACTCCGGTGCCGGTATGAACCGCTCATTCATCAACCCAGTTTCCTCATCTTCAACGTCAATTTTCGATCCCAGAGCGCTGCACAGCAAAAGGAGCTCTTTCGTCGTGGTCTTGTCTACTGCTTCAACCATTCTTCAAATTGGATGTGTTGGGTGCGGAATTTTTTATGTGAGAGGTTTCGGTGATGTTTTTTTGGAACAGGGCAATTTGTGTGTTGTCGATCAATTGCTGATGCGCAAATAATCGGCTATCGTTCGTAAAAATGCGTGAACAAGGAAACTTTTTCCCACCTTATCTTCTTGTCCCTCAAAAAAGTGTACCTTGTCTTCTTGTCCCTCAAAAAAGTGTCAAGGTCACATTTATGGCACGAAGGAAGAAGGAGGTTATTGTCAAACGATACGACCTTGGCACGAACCGTAACACCCTAATTGACATTCTTTTGGTGATCATAGCTCATATAATTATCATCCCATTGTTCAAGTTCAACTCATACTTGGTGGACGACAACGGTAATCTTCCTTCAAATCCCTAGACTCCCCTATATGAAATCAATGCCTCCTGAGCCCTCCTGGGCCGCCCCGCCGTCCCCTCGATGGTACCTTGAGTCAATCAAAGCCGGCCAAGTTACTGGCACCTACGTTTTCTCCGAAAACGCTGCTTCCCCTTCCCAATCCCGGTTCACGATTGGCCGAGCCGCGGACCAGGTGGACATTGAGGCCTCCCACCCCAGCTGCAGTCGAGTTCACGTATTAGTTCAGTTTAGCCAAGACGGCTGCCCTTGGTTGTGGGATCTCGAAAGCGCTCATGGTTCGCGAGTGGATGGTCGTAGGGTTCCAAAGGGGGAGTGGGTGCGGCTAAAGCGGGGTGGTTGTTTGGTTGTGGGTGAGAGTACACGGAGTTACTATTTTTGGGGTGGTGATGTAGAGGAGGAGGAGGAGGATGAGGCGCCAACACCATCAACAACACCATCAACAGCACCATCAACAACACCATCAACAACACCATCAACAACACCATCAACAACACCATCAACAACAACCCCCACCCCAAACCCCACCCCGGACCTCGACCTCCCTCAGTATCTCAAAGACTACAACAACAACAAAAAACAATTTACGACGCTCGCCGATTCCGATGCCTCCTCCATCACTGCCGCAAACGTCTCCAAAAAAAACCAGAAGCTCTTTGAGAAGCTGCAAGCCAAGTCCCAAAAGCTCCAGAACATTCAGCTGGAGCACGACCGAATCGATGCCAAGCGCAACGACGACTGTGGCCTGAGCACCGGTCAAGAGGCGCAGTTAGAAAAAACCCTTGCCCGAATTGAGGTCTTGCGGGCGGAGGTTGGTGTGTTGGAGGCGGAACTGAAGGGCGATGTTGAAAATAAGAGGAATGCTATTTTAAATAAAACGAGCGGAGGGAAACGAAAAATCATTTCTTCCGAAGACGACAATGACGAGAACTTTTTTGATAGAACGAAACCCAGTCCCGATGATACCCAACCCCAAGAAGCCCTCGGTTTCGAGGAGCTTCTCGCCAAACGCACCCACCTTCTTTCCCACACCCAAGTTTTGGAGAAGAAGAAAATGAAAATTCAGAGGAAGGTCAAGGATTGCGAAGCGGATGTTGAGTTGATGGAGGCTGAGGAGGGAGCTGACGCCTTGGAAATTTTCATGCTGAAGGAGAAGTTGGGGGAGGGGAGAGAAATTCTGAGAAGCGTTGAGGAGGAGGTTGTGCACTTCAAGGGCGAGGTCTCCGTGGCCGAGAAGTTGTTGAGCGTTTTGGACAAGTCTTGGCAGAATAAAATAGTCACGGCGATGGCGCCACCACCTCCGGCCAAGAAATTGAAGGTTGAAAAGGTGACGGTGACGGTGACGGCGCCTCCCCCGATGGCGCCTCCCCCGATGGCGCCTCCCCCGATGGCGCCTCCCCCGATGGCGCCTCCCCCACCCCTACCCCCACCGTCGAAGAACATCATGGCCCCCCCTCCCCCTCCTCCACCCACATTTAAAAAAATCGAAGTAAAACCCACACCCAAGCCCATCAAGAACTTGATGGGGCCGCCACCAGGGCCTCCGCGTGGCCCCACCAAGCCCAAGCCCGCGGATCCAAATAAGAACATTGCCTGGAGTGCTCCTTCTAACCAGACAGGCGATGGCAAGACTAAGCTGAACAAAAAGTTCGAGGGTCGTTATTAAAAAAAGTAGCTGTTTAAACAAATCATTCAACAAGAATTAATTCATTTCCCCCCCCCTCACCGATGTACCTTTCTCACGCTCCTTGTGCCCTTGTACATTCCAAGTTCCTTCCGATCCTTCCGTTTTTGCAAATTAATGTTCAAACTGCTGCTGGTCGCGTGAATTTTTAAAAATGGGTTCAACACGTCCTTGTCCTTCATCATGCTCAGGTTCTGGGCGCTTGGGCTCTCCCTCATGTATCCCCCCCCGCCTCCTTGCAGTCTAATAGGTGACGTTGGAATTCCCCCCACGCCCCCCAAGCTAAAATCGAATTCAATTTCGTAGCCGCTTCCCTCCCCCTCCCCCTCCCGGTCCTCGAATCCGGTGAAGCTTCCCATGAGCATGCTGTTGCTCAGCTGGGGTGATTTGGGGCTCCCTTTTCCCCCTGCCGTCTTGGGCGGCGATCGTGATTTGAAAGGTTCCGCACTCCCAACACTCCCACCAACACTCCCACAAATATTTTTTGTCGGACTTTTTGTCGGACTCACGAATCCCATGCTGTGCAAGCTACTCCCGTTCCCACTCCCACTCCCGCTCCCGCTCCCAGTCCCCTTCATGCTCAGCACCATCTTCTGCCTCGTTCTTAACCTCCTCCTCGTTACTTCCTCCTCGTCCAACACCCTGTCTGTGCTCTGAAAATTCGGATGCTTGGGCCAGCTCGGCCGCGTCACCTCCAAACTCTTCTTCAACATTGTCCTTAGCATGCCATGCCTTGCTCTGTCTTTGGCTGTCATGGGTTTGACCCCATTCTTGTTTTGCGCTCTATACCCCCCCGCGTAGTTGTAATCATGGTCAATTGTCCGACTTGCCAATGAGCTGATGACGATGCTGGGGGCGTAATCCGCCTCAATGCCCTTTTGTGAGTTGTACTTGCTCCTGTTGTTGTTGTTGTTGTTGTTGTTGTAAAGCAGTTTGCCAGTGTCAATTCTCGGTGGCACCACCTCTGGTGACTTCAGTGACAAACTTGCAAATGGTAATTCTTCATTATTACCTCCCCCTCCCATGCTCAGCAAGTTTGCCCTGCTTTTGCTCTGCCGACTTTGCACCCTCCAATCCGTCTCTGGGTTGAGCTTGAAACTGTCGAGGGACCCAATTCCATTATCAAAACTGCCACTCACTCCTTTCGTTCGAGTTTCACTACTCTTCTCGGAATTTTGCAAAAAAGGATTGAAATTATCCTGCTGTAATAAAAAGCTGCTTGGCAGTACCGGGCTTGCGTGGCCAATTGGGATTGATGAGTTTTGCTGTCCCTCGTTCACCATGTACGTAACCATTCCAGTTGAAGTGTTGGAATGGTAACTTTTGAGAAAAAAAATAAAAAAAAATAAAAATTAACTTTTTATCTTCCGAGCTAAAGACTCTATTTTCCCTCTTTCTGTCCAAACTCCTCAAACCCATAAAGACCATAGACCATAAGAGCTAAGGTGAGCATTACACACCACCCCCTCAAACTCCCTACCACCCATGCCCAGTCTCAAAATGCTCCCAAAAAAACAACTCCTCTCCTCCCTCCCCTTCTTCCTCCCTCCCCCTCATTTCTCCCCAAACATATGTCTACTAACCCTCTTCACAAACCAAACCTTCACCCATAACCCTCAACTTCAGCCCACACCTTTGCCCACACCTCACCTAGCCACCAACCCGCCCCACCCAACATCCATCCCCATGGGTTGTGGGGGCTCCAAAGAATCCAAGCCGGATGACAACCGTCGCAGACTGCTCCTGCTAGGCAGTTCGGGTGCAGGCAAATCCACTCTCTTCAAGCAGGTGAAGATTCTCACCACCAAAGGTTTCGACGATGGTAACCGATTAGACGCCCAGCCTGGAGTGTACCAGAACATGACCGAGGCCTGTAAGAAGCTGGTGGCCATCGGCCTCAAGCACAACTACAAAATCAGCGAGAAAACCGTTGAGTCTGGCGAGAAGCTCAAGAGCCACGACATAGACATTTCCAACCAGGCAACCATTGACGAGTTTGGGAAACTCATCAAACAAATATGGCGGGATCCGTACATTAAGAAAAGCTACAAGCGCTCCCTCAAGGGGGGCAAGGCGAAGGAAACGCTCATGCCCAACGATGTCATTTTTTTGGACAATGTTGATCGGGTGTGCGCCCCTGGCTATTTACCGACTGACACTGATATTTTGAACATGAGGCGGTCCACCGATGGAGCTCACACACTGAACTTCACCTTTGATCCCAAGGAGTTCCAATCCAAAAATAGCAGTGTCAACTTCACCGCCGACGAACCTTCCGACTGGAGCATCACCGATGTAGGAGGGCAGATCCACGAGCGAACAACCTGGTACGAGGAGTATACGGATTGCAGGTGAGCGAGCGAAGCGAGCGAGCCTTGATGAAGACGAGCATACGAGCCAGCGAGCGAAGCGAGCTAGTCACAACTAGTGTACAGACGAGAATACGAGCCACTACTAACCCCTTCGCACCTTCTTCGCTCGGCGCAGCGGAGTCATCTTTGTCATGAGCATGGCTGATTATGACCAGCAGAGTCAGGACAAGCGGAAAACGAACAAGTTCGTGGAGGACGGAATCAACCTCATGCTGGAAGTGAGCAAGGTAGAGACACTGCAGGGAGTGCCTTTGATCATCATGTTGAATAAGAAGGACGTGTTCGAGGAGAAAATCGCGGTGGCGGATGTCGGCATTAGTAAAACTTTCCCCGAATACAAGGGAGACAAAAACGATGCTAGGCAAAGTATCGCTTTTTTGGAGCAGCTGCTTAGCGATATAGTTGAATCCGGCACAAGCTCGAGTTGCTCTATATACGTTACTCAGGCCACCGACACCAATATGATTGCGAATGTACTTGCTGGAACTCTCCAAGCCATTACAAAGCAGAACCTTCGGGAGATGGGTTTCTAGAGGAATTTAAATAAGGGGGGGGTGCATTAACAAGCTGTCTCAGATATGTAAAATTGAAAATCATTTCCAGAACATCTTCATCTAAAAACACTCTTCCTACATTAGGCAAACAAGTCATCGTCCCCATTCACGACCATTGCCTCGTCATCCTCGTCCTCGTCATCCCCCAACTGCTCCATCAAAGTTGCCAATTTCTTTTCTAACATGGTTAGTCCTGGTGGGGGCTCCCACAAGCTCTCCTGGGTAACCTCGTTGTAAAAAAACGTCATGTTTGTCTCAGGGTCGCGATAAGTTTTCCACATAGCGAGAATGTTGGCCTTGTCCTGTTCCAAGGAGGCCATTAATTCCTTGTTTTTGTTTTTGTTTTTAGCGTTGTTATTGTTGTTGCCTTGGTTGGAATTCTTTTTGCTGGGCGGTGGGCCGTTATTCGTTTTTTTTGTCTTTCCTTTTTCAACCCGATCTTCGTTCTTTTTCAATTTTTTTTTGTCGGGTGGTTCATCAAATCCCATGTTCTCCGGTGTTTCCCATTGGAACTCTAAGGTCTTCTCATTGAAATAAAACGTTTTCCCCATGCCGCCTGTGTATTGTATCCACACCCCAATTTTCTTGATCCTCATGCTGCTGGTTTTCTGCAGCGTCTCCCACCTGCTCGTTGCACTTTCGAACGCCTTATCCTGCAAAATTTTCACCTCCTTAGGCATTTCCCAGCTGTGAACTTTTGTCTTTTGACAGTACCTGCGCCGAGCGAAAAAATAAAATTGAGTGGAATAATGTATGTTAGTTAGTAGTGCGCTTTGCTCGAGGTTCGCTTCGCTCGAGGTTCGCTTCGCTCGCGTACCAAAACGTGCTTCCAACATTTTGGTCCTCGTAGCAAATCCAAGTTCCCCATTGTTGCAACCGCACACTTCTTCCCTTTCTCAAGCTCCACATGCTACCGATCCTTTCGATTTCCTTCTTTGCAATTGGCGCTGACCCCGGCGCGCTCGCCTTTTGCACAATTTCATATGTTTCGTCCAGCCCCCCCCCCTCCAGCTCCCCCTTCATGGTCTTGTGCCCCTGCGCCGCCGAGCGAAGCGAGGCGCATTTTTAATGAAGCACGAGCGAACCAAACCAAGGTAGCCAAACGAATCGAGTGGGTTAGTGTAGTAGTGGATGTGCCATTATGTCCGTAGCAATTTCGCGGAATTCATCGCGAGTATTCTCGTCTTCCTCAAAGCTCGCTCGCTTCGCTCGCTCACCTGCAGCGTCGCCAAAAAGAACACCGAGTCAAAATCGCTTCCACCGGAAGCGTGGTGCAAGTGGAATTCTGCCAGTAGCTGCTCACAATCGCTGTGCCCCCGCTTCATTGCCAAATCAATCGGCCTCAGATTCTTCCTGTTCCTCACTCCTGGTTCCACAGCCAAGTCCAGCAACATCCTGCGCCGAGCGAAGAAGGTGCGAAGGGGTTAGTAGGGGCTCGTATTCTCGTCTGTACACTAGGTGTGACTAGCTCGCTTCGCTCGCTGGCTCGTATTCTCGTCTTCCAAAAGGCTCGCTCGTTTCGCTCGCTCACCTGCAGCAGTCCACGCTCCCGTTGCACGCACTGGCGTGCAGTGGCGTATCCCCCCTCTTGTCAATTTCTTGGAAGCTACCCCCCTCAATTTCAATTATTTCGCAAATAAACTCTGCGCAGTCCCTCCTGTTCATTGCGCACGCTACGAACAAAGGTGACCGCTTTTGTTTGCACTTTTTGTATATGTCGGCACCGGCGTCGAATAAAATTTCCATGCATTGGCGACTTTTCGCCAGATGACTGGCTGACAATCCCAATTTATTGACTGCGTTTACGTTAACCCCCCCCCTCGAAATGAGCAGCTCGATTAGCTCGGCGCTTCCCGCGCTTGCGCTCGCGTGCAATGGCGTGTCGCCGTTGTTGTCGCATAGTTGCGCCGTTTGTGGCGTGACTGTGCATTGTGAATATTGTTAGTTCTTGGTTTGTAACCGCCCACGTCCCACTTCCTACTTTGCTTCGCACCTTCAATCAACAGAACCGCGGTTAACGTTTGGTTGTTGGCGCACGCGTAGAACAAAGGACTCCTCTGAGCCTTGTCAAAGGTTGCAATACTACTTGGATCGGTGTTCACGATGTGCGTTAAGCAGTCCACGTGCCCACTCGCCGCAGCGAAATGTGGGACTGGCAGGTCGCCGCGCTTCTTCCTGCAGCTCATGCAAACGTTCGGGCTCGCCAGCTTGAACGAGCTCGATATCAATCCTCCTCCATCCGCCATACTTTCCTCCAGATCGTCTTCCTCCTCCTCAATCACCCCAATTGAAGTTTCCCCCTCCCCCCCCGCTCCCTTCTTCTTCGATTCGAGCAAATTGTACAGTGATCCGGAACTTTTCATCATCCTCACCTCGCCTCCCATTTTCGCATTTCCCTCGTCGGCTTGTTTGTGCTGCTCGTTCACTAAATCCGCTAATGCCTTGTTCTCGGTAGCTCGTTTCTCCTCTATTTGTATCCGTTTCTGTTTGAGCATTTCGGTTTCTTTTTCCAACTCCGCTAACGCCTCGGCGTGCTCCTTCAATGCTGCCTTCTCCTTCTTGACCATTTCCAGCCTCTGTTGCTGAATTTGCATTTGGGCCAACGCCTTGTCGTCGTCATTCTGCGCCGAGCGAATCGAAGAGAGGCGCATTTTTAATGAAGCAAGAGCAAAACAAGTGAAGCGAGTCAAAAGAATTGAGTTGGTTAGTTTAGTAGTGGATATAGCCGTCTGTAGCCATTTCGCGGGATTCATCGCGAGTATTCTCGTCTTCATCAAGGCTCGCTCGCTCACCTTTCCCTTTTGCAACTCGCGTTGCATTTTCAGTTGCGTTTCGAGCTTTTCAATCACGCTGGAAGTGGCTTTCCTTGTCAAAGTTCGCTGGTCCTGGTTGGAAGTTTGCATGTTGCTTAACTTGGTGGCTTGCTGTTGAATTTCTTGCGCTTCCTTGGCTTCGTCTAGCGCGACCCTGGCCTCCTCCTTCATTTTCAGTGCGTTGCTTTTCAGCTGTTCCAATTCCAACTTTTGCTTGGCCAAATCTTCCTGAGCTTTTTTCGTGGCCAATTTTGTGCTCCTCATTTTTTCTTCCGCCTCCTTCCTCTCTTTTTCCTTTTCAAGAACTGAATTCTCCGCGCTCTTCAACGCCCTCACCTCAGCCTCCAGCTTGGCCTCAGCCTTCTTCTTTACGACCCTGTGCGCTTCTGCGTCCTTCAGTGCCTTTTTGATGAGTCCCTTTTCCTCCTCCGTGGTTTTCACCAGGTTGATTCTCTTTTGCACCTCCAATTCGGCCTCCTCTTCGGCCTTCAGAGCCAATTTAATTTCCGTTTCCCTCCTCAATTCCGCCGCCTCCCTCTTCTTCATTTCCAAATCAATTTTAGTCTGCGCCTCCGTCGCCTTGTCTGCCTCCGTCCTCAACTTTCTCTCCGCCCACACCCTCTTCTGAACAATCGCGTTCGCCTCCCCCACAATGTTCACCAAGTTCTGCTTCTCCTCCTCATTCCTGGCGATTGCGTTGAGCTTGTTTTGCGTGCTGATCTGTGCCTGCTTCTCCGCGACTGCCGCGCTTTCAATTTCCTCCTTGAGTTTCTGCTCCGCGACTAATTTCTTCTTTTCCGCCTCCTGCGCCGAGCGAACCAAGCGAGCCAAACGAAATGGGCGGGAATAGGTTAGCTTAGTAGTGGATGTAGCCATTATGTCTGTAGCCATTTCGCGGGATTCATCGCGAGTTTGCTCGTCTTCATCAAGGCTCGCTCGCTTCGCTCACTCACCTTTTGCTCAAAAATGGCCTGATTTGCCGCGTTGTTGCTGAGATTGAGATCGTTTTGCAGTTTCAGATATTTATCCTTTGCAATGTTTGCCGCAAGTTCCGCCTCATCGGCCTCTTTTTGGCTGCACTCCTTCAGTTTCAGAGCTTCCAGCTTCCGCTTGGCCTCCAGCTGCAGCTCCTCCTCCAGCACACTTGCCAGCTGTGCTTCAAGTTTAAGCTGTTTTTCTGCCTCCATTCTCTGTTGCACCTGTTTGGCCGAATTTGCTGCCGCTTGAACGGCCAGTTCCATTTCCCTCGCGGCATTCTGTTCCGCCACCAATCGAATCCTCCTTTTGCTCTCCATTTCCTCTAGCGCAATTTGAACGTCCTTCTTTGCCTGCTCTGACATTTCACTGGCCTTGAGCTTTTCCTCCATGGCAACCCTTGCCTCCTCCTCCGCCTCCCTTGCCAGACTCAGTTCCTGCACCCTCTGCGCCTCGGCCATAATCTTAACCTGCTCCGCCATCTTTGCCTCCTCTTTCAATTTCTCGATGACGCTCTCCTGCAGTTTTTGCTCTTCCTCGGCCTGGAGTCTCCGCTCGTGCGCTACGCACACATTTTATAAGAGAGTTAGAATTTTGGTTAAAACTTAAATGTGAATATGAAAGGCAATCCCCCCCCCCCCCGCACCTTACCCACGCACGCACCTTGCTCACTGTTCTTCACGGCTTCCTCCAGTCTCTGCTTCTCCGCGTCGGACTGGTTGATTGCCCTCAGTGTCTTCTGGGCGTTGCCCGCCGCCTCGGCCTCCGCCCGCTCGGCTTCTTCTGCGGCAATCTTGCTCAGTTTGATGGCCTCCCGCTGCTTGCCTTGCGCCTCGCTTGCATCGGCTATGAATCTGTTCATTTTTTTCACCTCGTCGGAGGCCACCTGCTGGCTCATGCGTCGCTGGTAGGCTGAGGTCCTGGCTTTTTCCTGCGCCTCGGCTGCTAACCTCATCTCCTCTATGATTGCTGATTCTGCGTGAGATTTTTTGCCCATTGCTATTGTGCTAATTTGGGAGAAGTTCTGATTCGGCAGATTGAGCTGCGATCCGTCGTTAATTGTAGGGAGGGGGGGATTACTCGGTAGGGAAGGGGACGTTATCACAAGAACGCCTTCTTTTGAGTTGCCAACCATGTTTCTATGCTTGTTGCTGTTGCTGTTGCTGTTGCTGTTACTGTTGTGTTGGAGTGTTCGAGGAGATGGATTTGGGTCTGCAAACTGTGAAGCTGCAGGAGCATCGAGAGATTTCAATATAGAAGTATTTGAATCGAATTTCGGTCTCGGTGGAGGTCCACCATCGTCATCATCCGAGGCATCAGAAAAGTCAAAGTCATCATCATTGAAATCCTTTCGTCCAATGTGGACCGCTTTCACATTCGTATTGTATTTTGAGCCAGGTTTCTTGAACATGATGATGTGAACTTGTGGTTGTGTATGGGAAAAGAAAATTCAAACAAATCCAATTGCTTCAATGCTTGCTGCTTGAAAAAATTTAAATATCCTTAATCAGTATTTTTCATAATGATATGTTATGAAACAACATTCATCTTTATTCTATGCTGGACCTGCGGCGTTGTCTAGTTCCCCCCGCGTTCGCGTTCAGTTGAAGGAGATGAGCGTCCGGAATGAACTCGTCGCTGACTGATGCGATAAATTTTGGAGTGAACCAGGGGGGGGATGTTCGCACCCACTCCGCCCAGTTGTCGCGCATGTAGGCGATCACCTCGTCCTTGATGCTCTCCGTGAAGCTGCTGTGGTTCTCGAAGATGGAGAGCATCTTCGTCTCGGGATTGTCGCTCTTCCTGAACGAGTCGATGGTGAACTGCCAGCCCGTTATTGTTGATATGAACGTGTGGTAGAATTCTGATTTCGTTACTACCAAGAAAGCTACCGCGCACGCTAACCACGTGATCGCTAGAATGATGAACACCGTATTCAACATGTCAGGGTCTGTTTTGTCTTCTATTGAGCTCCTCCTGTAGAAGTACAGCGAAACGAAGGGGTAGCACTGACTCACAATCGTCGTGAACGAGAACAGTGCCCCGCCACATACTTTGGGGCCTCGGAGGTGCAGCATGCCTGTACGTAGTTGAAGTGGTTAGAATGTGATTAAATCGCTTCTCTCTGCCCAAAGCGCTCACTCACCTGTGTAATCCACGACTATTTTAAATATTGTGTGGCCCAAGAACGCAAGCGAATATTTTAGTCCGCCCTCGAGCCCAACGACCCACAGGACGTAGTCTCTCCTCACTATTTTGTAGAGGTGGAAACAAACTAATTCTGCAAGAATGATGCCGAAGGTAAGCTCCTTGCTCACTGAGAGGAGCAGAGCGGTGCCAATGGTGCGGCTGAGGTTGTGTAGACTGGCAAGCAGAATCAGCAAAACGAACGTGATTCCTCGTTCCGTGTTGCCGTCCTTGATGTAGCCATAGAATAGCGGCACTTCCTTCCTGTTTGCAACTGACACGTCCATGTCGTACGAGATCATGGCGCTCGAAAAGCCGGTTGTCAGGGTGCTGACCAAGATCGAAATCAAGAGGAATGTCGTCTTCTCCGGGGAGTTTATGAACACATAGGCCTGTAGAAGACCTCCCGGTATGCTCTCGCACGCGAGCTCTGCTCCTTTCCCAGCAGCCATTTCAACAAGCGGACTCGCTGATGAATCCTTATCCTCGTGGCCAGTTGCCACCCTGTAGGCGTCCACTCCAGGTTTCAAAAATGTTACAATGAACGCACTTTCTCGCAGGATCCCCCACTTGCTTTTTTTAATGTTAAGCCCGTGCATGAAAAGAAGCTGTGCAGCAAGAGACGACCCAATCATGGCGATTAGTGAGTTCGCTCCTGACGTGTTGCCGCTCGCTTGGTAGGTGTTGATTACCCCCATATCAGTTATCATATCCATAATTGAGAGAAGAGCGCCCAATGTCACTCGTTTTGCGAGCCCCATGTTGGACGAAACGAGAAGGGGCTTTGCCACTGATACCATTATTGAGCCGAATACTGGAGAGTGATCGAATAGAGGTTGTAAAATTGTGTTGGCAAGGCGCCACGCGTCCACGGCTACAGCAAACTCCTTGTTGGCCAGAAGGTACTTCCGGAAGGATTTGCCCAAAAGAGCAGCTGCACGAGTGAGCGAGCCAAACATGTGGGTTAATTTTTTGTTTTTTTTCGTCCTCCACAAGGCTCTCTCGCTCACCTTCGGCCTCGGTGAGATTTTTCAGCCTGCTCGCTTCGCTCCCTGGAGACACCCGGGCTTTCTTAGTGTTGCGCGAAACCGCATTTGTGAGAACGTTGGCAAGTAGGCACTTCACGTTGGGGCAAATCGCCAGGATGGGGGCGAGGAAAACAGCATTCTCAGCGAAAATCCTTTTGACGTGGAACTCGTTGCTTTTGTGGTTGTTGCTTCGGAACTCTACCAGCCCTTCTGCCACTTTTTTCCAGCCGGCTGAGTTGAATAAATATTGGTTGTTAATTTGGTTGCTGGTCAGGTCTTCACTAGTGGAAACGGTGTTGGTGACGGTGTCGGTGTGGTCGTTCACTTTCCTGTTGAGGATCTGGGACATCAGATTCTTGTGATGAAGCTTCAGGTCCGCGATCTGAGCCGCCCCCCGCTCCTCCGCGCGCTCTTCCGCGCGCTCCTCGGCGAGCTGCAGCTCCTTCTTATGGCTCGCAATGTGGGCCAGAAGCACGGTTTCTCTCTCTTTCCCTTGCTCTTGCAGCTCTTTTTGAGCCCTTTTGTTCTCTTGTGCTTGTTTGTATAGCTCAACTTGCAGCTTTCGATGATTATTTTTTGTCTGCTTCTTGAGGGACAGGAGCTCCTTCAAAACCATCTTCATCGGATTTTTACTCTCAGAGCTACAGTGGCTGAGCGACGAGGAGCTCCCACTTACAGAGGAGTTTTCAGAGTTGCTACTTATTGACGATCCATCTTGTGAGACCATGGAATGAATGGTTGTTCACTGGTGTGCGATCGAACAAATTTATAAAAAACTCGAAAAAAAAAACTGAGTTAAAATTTCTTTTTGACTCCTTCTTTCAGCAACCCTCAGTCAGCACGTTTCACATAGAAAGGAAAGGTGTACTTGTACAAATTTTTTCAATGTTTCATGTTTTCATTTCCTATCTTCAATCCCCCAATCATTCCACTTCATTCTCTTTTTTTTCCTTCACTCCTTTATTCCTCTTTTATCTCCCTAGAAGCCCATCTCCTTCAAGGATTGCTTTGTGATTGCCTGCAGAATACCGGCCAAAACATTGCCTATTAAATTGGTGTCCGTGGCCATTGTCACGTAAATAGAACTCTCGCTGCTGGTCCCTCCCTCAATGATGTCACTGAGCAGCTGCTCGATGAATTCCAAACTCTCCTTGGGGTCATTTTTGTCTCCTGTGTACTCTGGGAAAGTGGCGCAAATTCCCGTCTCACTGACCCTTACTTTTTCCTCGAACAAATCCTTCTTGTTCAACATGATGATCAAGGGAACACCCTGCAAAGTCTCCACCTTAGCAACTTCCAACATCAAATTAATTCCATCTTCAACGAACTTGTTCGTTTTCCGCTTGTCCTGACTCTGCTGGTCGAAGTCACTCAAGCCCATGACGAAGATGACCCCGCTGCAATCCGTGTACTCCTCGTACCAGGTTGTTCGCTCGTGGATCTGCCCTCCTACATCGGTGATGCTCCAGTCGCTGGGCTTGTCACTAGCGTTTGGGGCGTTTCCTTGCCTTTTTGCAAACTCAGCAGGGTCGAAGGTGAACTCCAACGTGTGGGCGCCACTGGTACTCCTTCTCATGTCGAGAATGTCCTTGTCGCTGGGCAAGTAGCCCACTTCACATAGACGGTCCATGTCATCTAAAAATATAATGTCATTGGGCATCAAGGTCTCCTTGGCGGTTGTTAAGGTGAGGGACTTGGTGTAGGATTTTTTGATTTCGGGGTCACCCCACGTTTGCTTCAGGAACCCCTTCAAGGTGTCGATGGTGCTCTGGTCGTTGATGTCAACCTCAAAGTCCTTGAGGGCCTCCCCGGCCGCAACGGTCTCCTCGGCAATCTCGAATTCGTATTTTAGTGCAACAGCCACAAGCTTCTTTATAGCGTCGCGCATGTTCTCGTAAATGCCAGGTTTGGCGTCCAGTCGGTTAGCTTCAGTGAAACCCTTGGTGGTTAGAATTTTCACCTGCTTGAAGAGGCTATTTTTGTATTTGGGGGGGGG
>BRYC01000225.1:164307-183421 GCA_030267985.1 Parmales sp. scaly parma | reverse complement strand
CGGTAGAAGTTTTCTCCACATTAAGCAAGCCGCCACTTTCGGGTCGTCCCTGTTGTCGCTCTTCAACGCCTCCTTCAGCAGCTCCCCTATTTCGTAAACCTTGCTGGCGTAAAGTGACTGCCAGTCCTTCGGAATAGTGGCGCGGTCCTTTTTCCAAAAAAAAAATTCATATTTATTCCTGCTTTTTTGGTGTCCTAGACACACTTCAACGCAAAATCCAACCGCCACGCTAATCATGAGATTCCTGCAACTCCTCTTCTTAACTTTTTCGTTTTCGTCAGCCTTTCATCGACACTGGTTCATACACACCACAAATAGCATTTCCAGTGGTCTATATTCCACCTCTCCCCCGATCACCCCTCCCCGCAGTCCAAAACGAATTCCGGCCTACCTCACGGAGAGGCGTAAACCGCAGCGAAAGCTTCCCAAGATTGCAATCGTAGGTAGGCCCAATGTTGGCAAATCAGCCCTTGTGAACCGCCTCTGTGGCAAGCGCGGTGCGATTGTAGCCGACGAGATCGGCGTCACGCGTGACCGTACGTCCCAATTCGGGATGTTTGTAAACAAGCGTTACTGCTGTGTTGACACTGGCGGGCTGGTTTTCGACGATGCTGAGGGCGTGTTTGTCAGGCAAATCAGAGAGCAGGCCATGATAGCCATTGACGAGGCTGAAGGTGAGGCAATAAAAAATGCATTCCCACCCCACCCCCACCCTCCACCTAACCCCAATTATGTCAGCCGTAATCATGGTAGTCGATGGCCGCGAAGGAATAAATGCCATGGACTCGAACATTGCTGAGTTCCTCCGTAAGGAGGTCAAGATTCCTTGCTTCGTGGCTGTGAACAAGTGCGAGAGCGAGAAAACTGGTCTTGCGCAGGCGGCCGAGTTCTACAGCCTTGGGCTTGGCGAGCCGTTTGCGGTTTCTGCGCTGCACGGTGTTGGCACGGCTGAGCTTCTCGAGGCTGTGTTCGAAGATCCCGTGTTTAAGCTGGACGAGGAGGAAGCCTTTGATGAAACAAGTGAAAGCGAAGGCGAAAAAGGGGCGTTCAAGCCCCCCACCGGAACTCCCCAGAAGGAGGAGATAAGCGTTGCAATTGTGGGAAAGCCCAACAGCGGCAAGAGCAGCTTGCTGAATGCGCTTACTCATTCGAATAGGGCGATCGTGTCGGCCGTGGCTGGAACGACGAGGGACGCGATCGACGAAGTTGTGAGCGGCGACGTTTGTGACTATCGGTTTGTTGACTGCGCGGGCGTTAGGAAGAAGAGCAAGGTGAACAGCGGTGTTGAGTTCTACATGGTGAATCGTGTGTTAAGGGCGATAAGGAGGAGTGACGTGGTGTTGCTGGTGATTGATGCTACAATTGGTGTAACTGAGCAGGTGAGCCGCGAGCGAAGCGAGCCGCGAGCGAAGCGAGCCGCGAGCGAAGCGAGCCGCGAGCGAAGCGAGCCGCGAGCGAAGCGAGCCAGCAACACCATACACTAGTTGGGACTAGCTCGCTTCGCTCGCGGCTCGCCAGCAACACCATACACTAGTTGGGACTAGCTCGCTTCGCTCGCGGCTCGCCAGCAACACCATACACTAGTTGGGACTAGCTCGCTTCGCTCGCGGCTCGCTAGCAACACCATACACTAGTTGGGACTAGCTCGCTTCGCTCGCTGCACAACACAACTAACTCATGTTCATAACATTTTTATTTTGGGCAGGACCGAGTCCTGGCGCAACTAATCTCCGACCAGGGAAAGGTGAGTTTCGTTCCGTCTCCGCTTGCCTTGTGACAAAAAAGAAGAGTGCAAAGCCCGTACATTTCTAACTAACCCACTCAACTTTTTTTGCTCGCTCGCTTTGCGCTGTCTCGTGCTTCATTAATAATGCGCCTCGCTCGGCGCAGGCTGTTGTCGTCGTCTGCAACAAGTTCGACCTCGTTGAAAAAACCGACGACACTTACGACAAGTCCGTTCAGTATGTTCGTGACGAGCTGAATATGATCCGTTATGCTCCCGTTCTTTTCATCTCGGCAACCACCGGAAAGGTGAGCGAGCGAACGAGCGGAAATGGCTACAACCACCCACATCCACTCCGAAACTAACCCACTCAATTCTTCTGACTCGTTTCACTCGTTTTGCTCTTGCTTCATTAAAAATGCACCTCGCTTCGCTCAGCGCGTAAACAACATTTACGAGCTGGTCGACAAGGCTGTCGAGTCGTCGGCAAAGAGGTACCCAACCTCGGTTCTGAACGAGGTTCTGCGAGACGCCATCTTCTTCAAGAACGTCCCCGCAAAGAAGAACGGGAAAATGGGCAAGATCTACTACGCCCAGCAAGTATCCACCAACCCTCCGAACATTGTCGTCTTCTGCAACGACCACACGCTCGTGAATGACGGATACAAGCGTTATTTGGATAGGAAAGTGAGGGAGAGTTTGCCCGGTTACAACGGCACGCCGATCAAGTGGATGTTCCGATCCAGGCGCGAGCGAGATGTTGAGAGGAAGGGCAACGGTGCGCCGGGCCAGAGCACGGGTAGCAACTACCCCTACCCCCAGTCTGGCAAAACATAAATAATAGGATTGGGAAGCATTTGATTCACAATAAAAATTAACATCGTTCAATATTACTAAATGTATCTGCCTTCGTCCTGATCTTCGTAGTCGTCGTAGGAATTGGAATATCTCACATTCTGGACTGGGGGGGCTTGCGACAAGCGTCGCGACGCCCTCCTCTCCTCGGTCCCGGTTTTGCTGTTGTCCCCGGGCAAAATGCAAAGGCAAACTCGAACGCCAAGGGTAAAAATTAGCAAACACAGCAAGAAGAACACAACTATTGTGATCCATTGCTCGGTCGACCACGTGTCGGGAGACGTTTTGAACGAATTGGAAATCATTTCCCACCTCTCCTTGATTCTATCGGCAATCGAATCTGAACCATCATCAAGCCAAACGTAGTCGTCCTTGTTGCTAATTCCATCGACTACGCAGCCAGTTTCAGTGAAATTTTTGTCTTCCTCCTGGTAGCAATCGCACGTTCTCGTAGTCCAGTCGCAGTCCCCCCGACCCGCGCAACTGTGCTCGCAGCCCGCCTCTGGGCATAGCAAATTAAAGTTCGGGCACTCGACTTCGAGGCCGTTGTAGGTTCGTCCTGCACCGAGCGAAGAAGGTGCGGGGGTTAGCACTCGCATATATATATCGTCTACACTAGTTGTGACTAACTCGCTTCGCTCGCTGGCTCGCATTCTCGTCTTTCTCAAAGCTCGCTCGCTTCGTTCGCTCACCTACGACCTTTTGGTTTGGCAGACACGTGGCCCAACTGCCCCCCACCTTCACCGCGACAGAAATTTCGTTGGAATCAGGTTCATTCGACACAACACAGCGGGTTTCGAAACACGCTGTGCCGGAATGGGAGTTGCCATTGAGCATATTGAAGCAGCGCGAGTCCCCTTGTTGGTTCTCCATGGGGCAGCTGCCCAAATTGCTGAAGGGCATCACTGATGCGCAGCCTAAGCCGAGATCAAGAGCAAGAGTGGGTTAGTCCCTTCGCACTCTTCAGTCACTCTATCTGTCACAAACCCCCCCCCGCGCGCTTCGCTCGCTCACCAGCACCTTGCTCAATTCCGTCAGTACAGCCCCCTGCGAACATGTACGAAGCCGAACAGTGCTGTGTGCCAAGGTCACAGTAGTGGTTCGCGAGAGGGGAGAAAAAATTAGCCTCCACAGTTTGCTTTATTTGTGGGCAGGTTAAGGAAAAAAAATCGCAAGTTGCCCCGTGTCCCCACGCAGGGACTGAGCTCATTGTGTAGTTGGCTCGGTACCACGAACTGTCCTCAAAGTAGGCGAGGTTTAGGGGCGAAATGAAGAGGTCGATCCTCTCAGCAATCGCACTCATCAAATCATTTTGATAATACTGCGCCGAGCGAAATTTGAGTGAGTTAAGTGAGTGAGTTAAGTGAGTGAGTGAGTGAGTGAGTTAAGTAAGTAAGTGAGTGAGTGAGTGAGTGAGTGAGTGAGTGAGTGAGTGAGTGAGTGAGTGAGTGAGTGAGTGAGTGAGTGAGTGAGTGAGTGAGTGAGTGAGTGAGTGAGTGAGTGAGTGAGTGAGTGAGTTGAGTGAGTAAGTTGAGTGAGTAAGTTGAGTGAGTAAGTTGAGTGAGTGAGTTGAGTGAGTGAGTTGAGAAGAAGAGAATGAAAACGAGATCGACTGCGAGTCTCCGCAAGAGCGCGAGATCATCGAACTCAGAAACAAAAATGAAACCAAACGCGAAAAGCAGCGACAAGTACTTCTCTCAGTTGTGGCTCGTATTCTCGTCTTCCTCAAGGCGAGCGGAGACTGAGTGAGACTCACCTGCTCGTCGGCGTGATCTCCAAAGCACGAGTCGCTTGTGGGGATGTTCTCAAACATCAAGCCGGGAAGCGTGGGGCAGTTGAAGTGGGCACGAACGATGGAGAGAACTTTGGGTGTGCTCAGATAGTACGAAAGTTTCCCAAAGGCGTCAGACCCAGGAGCAAAATAATTCTCCGAGGGGGCTCTGATGAGAAATCTTCCACTGTCTCCCACGCAGTCGCGCTCAACAATTTGACAGTTACCGTTGGAGTCGCGAGGAGTGAGGGGCTTGCCCGTTTGGGGGTCGCGGAACCTGCAGAGCATCTCGGATGAAAACCCCAGTGCGTGAAAGGTTTCGTGAATGACGATCATTTGGAAGAAGTTGATAGTGTCAGGGTCCCCGTTGGTATCGAAATTAGAGCCACACAAATTCATAGCGCCATAGGTTGGGCGGTCAAAACTGTCTATCTCGACCGTTCTAGCGAAAGCAAGCGTGTTTTCGCCGCAAAATTCTTGGTCCTGGTAAACCAGCATGAAGAAATCCACGTCGGACTCGCCAGGGCTGTTGTACTGGCTCGGAATGTCGGAGTTTGGAGTACCAAACGCGGTTGTGGAACTGGTGGTGATGGTCGTACCGGCAGCAACCGGAACAACTTGCAGGGCTCGCTGAATTTTAGCAAATGCTGGAACCAAGATTACGTCCACAACTGATTGAGGGAGGCCATCGATGTTGTCAAAGCCAATTCGTATGTTTTCGAATCCATCGACATCATCAAGAGAGTCGATTCCTATGGCCCCCTCCACTTTGAGAATTCGGGAGGCAAAGGGATGGTTTCCGTAGATTGCATTGTTGGGGGATGTGGAGATTGATGGGAATCCCATTTTGTTTGCTGAGGTGAAGCTCGTCAGTCCCAATGAGTTCGCTGAGGTGATGCTGATGCTGATGCAAATGCTGAAGATTACTTTCATCATTGTCGACGATTTTGGCCCTTGTCACGTCGCCTTGGTGTGATAAAGTTTCAAAAACTCCTTTTTTGATTTCACACTAAAATTAAGGTTTTACCCCAAACCTCTATCTCAATCCCTTATCCCCTAGCAAATGCTAAGAAGGATTTCAATTGGCATTGAAAAACTGCAAAGATTCGACATGCAAAATTCGAAAACTACCCCTTTTCACAATGTCCAAGAATCGCTCCTTCCCATATCTGTTAGAAATGCAGATGTCGCAGAGCAAAAGCCTCCCGCTGAGCTAGCCGCTAAGTTTGTGGTTTGTTTTATTGGTCTTCAGGTCTCGTACTTAACTTGGGGATACATGCAGGAGGTGAGTCTCAGTATCATTGAAGGGTCTGCACTAGTCTGCGACGACTAAACTAAACCACTCAATTTCGGTGCTCTCGCAGCTCATCATGACAACGAAGTTTACCCCTACCCCTCTGAACCCAGACGGTCTTTTCCCGTCAGCCACATTCTGTGTTTTCAGCAACAGGTTTCTCGCGGTTCTCCTTGCAATGTTCTTGACTAGAATGAAGCATGGGAAGGTTACCACGGGTGTTGCGGGCATGGCCAGCTTCGCCCCCTGCAGTCTTTCCAACACGGTTAGCAGCTGGGCCCAGTATGCGAGCTTGAAGGTGAGCGAAGCGAAGTGAGCGAGCTTTGAGGATGACGAGAATACTCGCGATGAATCCCGCGAAATGAAATGGCTGCAGATGGCTTGAACAAGAAAACGATGGTAAAAAGAGTGAAAAATCCAGCCAACCCAAAATTGCCCAAATCATATAATATAATGGCTACATCCACTACTGAACCAACATTATTCCACTCAATTCGTTTGGCTCGCTCGTCTTGATCTTGCTTCAAAATGCACCTCGCTTCGCTCCGTGCAGTACGTGAGCTTTCCGGTGCAGACCTTGTTCAAGAGCAGCAAGATAATTCCCGTTATGCTCATGGGGCGGTTGCTGAAGAACACGAAATACCCTCTTTCGCAGTACTTCGAGGCTGCTCTCATCACATTGGGAGTGTACATCTTCAGCTCGTACAGCAAGGAGGGGCGGGAGGAGAGCACAGAGCTGTACGGAATTTTATGCTTGTGCGTGTATATTTGCTCGGATAGTTTCACGTCGCAGTGGCAGTCACGAATTTACCAAAAGTACGGCAAGCCCAACGTTGACCAGTACCAAATGATGCTCGGCGTCAATTCCTTCTCCATCCTCTTCACCGTAATTGCCCTCGTCACCTCCGGGGACATTCCAAGGATCCTTGAGTTCTTGAGAGAGAACTCTGTATGCTTCCGGTACAACATAATCACAGCTGTGTGCTCAGCCTCGGGGCAGCTCTTCATTTTCTACACCATAAAGGTGAGCGAGCAGCAAGCGAAGCGAGCCAGCAACACAATACAATACACTATTTGTGACTAACTCGCTTCGCTCGCTACGTAGGAGTTCGGACCCATCGTCTTCACAATCATAATGACAACTCGTCAGCTCTTCAGCATTTGCATATCTCACATGGTATTTGGGCACTCGTTGTCTTGGAAGGCGGGGGGGGGGGCAGCAATCGTCTTTGGGGTTATATTCTACCAGATCAGCCGGAAGTTGAGGACACGTTAATTACTATAAGTAAAGAAAAAAAATTAAGTGACAAATCTTGACTTGGTCGAAGTTTATGTCGCTAGCCAAAGTCAAGTCTGCGATTTATTAACATCCCCGTTTTTTCTCCAATCCTCCCTTTTTTTTACTTGTTCAGAGTGTACAATGTATGAGACCTTCTTATGGGTCAGACGAACTCGTCGAAACCGTGGTCGTTCCACTTACCGACTTTTGCGGGTTCACTTTGGCTTTCGGACTTCCCGGCTTGTTGGCAAGCACTACCAAATAACTGATGAAGGTCAATAATAGGCCGACAATAGACACAAATCCCGCGTCCTCGCTGCAGGGGTAATCCATGACAACCACCTTCCCCATCCGGAAAGGAATAAAAATGAATTTGTAACTTGCCCCAACGAAAATCGCCACCGACATTGTTTTGCACATGAACGCGATCTTCTTCGCTTCCTTGGAGGGCCCTGCAGATCCAGATTCCAGTTTAGAAGTGACGCCGAGGCCAAACTTCAGTCCGACCCCCATCCAGAACAAGAGCATAACGCCCATGAGCCCGTTCTGCGTAGTGTAGTGTGTCAGTGTTAATGTGTGTTTGTGTTTGTGATGTGTTAGGCGAGCCACACGAACAGGCTCGCTGCTGCTGACTCACCTTCACTGCATTGCAGGTGCCGCTGAACGAACCGTAACTGTTGATTTGGGCAGGGGCAGGTAGAAGTCCAGGAATATACTCAACACAGCCAAACACTGCTTCGCCTATATAGAAGACGAAGAAAGACACTTTGGTCGCTTTCTTCAGCCAGTCAGGTTGCGTCTGGACCTTGCCCTTACTGGACAAAATGGTGACCCACGTACCAACGAGCAGGCAGAGGACAGTGCACACACAAGCAATACCGATGCCGACGAGAGCTGCGTGAGGGATGATGCCAATAATGCCGGAAACACTGTCAATGTCAATGCCACTGATGGTTAACACAACTGTGAACAAAGCGTTCAAACCGAAAAGCTTCTCCATGAGGTTGATGGATTTGGAACCTAGTCGAAATGTTAGTAGTGAGGATGTGGATGTGGATGTGGATGTGGGCTCACCTTTCGCAATGCGGTTCTTGTGAACAATGTTGAGGTAATGCAAAGAAAAGCAAAATGGAATGAACGCAATCAGGGAGTAAAACATGCACTTCGTCGTGTACGAAGATCCGTATAAGTCTTTATACTGCACAGAGCAGTCGCCCTCCTCATAATCAGCTTGATTTCGCCAGCCCTTGTTCAGAGTTGGAAATGGGCAGTCCCTAATAAAAATGTCATTGTCAACCTCAAAGTCGTCAGAGCACAGGGTGCCCTTGTAGTCAATGGCAAATGCCTTTGCCCACTTGGACGTGTTCATTTGATTAACTTATTTAGGCTTCTTAGGAAGGTGTATGCTAGCATAATTTTTATCCGAAATTATTTTTTTTATCCAATTTATCCAAAGTTTTATCACTTTATTGTGAGTTTTCGATAATAGCATAAATTGTTAAAAAACAGAATGAAGAGGAGGGGGGCGACCTGCCTAAACATCTTTGCTATCTCTTATCTTCTCTTATTTTTATTCGAAGACCCAGTCCTCCTGACAACTCGCCCAGCTCAACACGCCCTCTTCAAACCAGATCTTAATTTCCTTCTCGGCGTTCTCGACACTGTCACTTCCATGACAGATGTTCCTCCCGACCTCCAAGCAGTAGTCACCCCTAATCGTTCCAGGTTCGCTTTCCAGAGGATTGGTCGAGCCGAGCATTTTTCGCCCTGTCTTGACTGCACCCGTGCCTTCCCAAACCATGCAAACCACGGGACCACTCAGCATGTACTTCTCGAGCTTCGGGAAGAAGGGCTTTGAAGTAAGATCCGCGTAGTGAGTCTGGAGAAGGTCTGAAGTAGCCATTCTCGTCTTCATGGCAGTCATTTTATACCCCTTGGTCTCAAATCTCGTGATTATGTTCCCAACTAGCCCACGCTGAACTCCATCGGGTTTTATCATGATGTAGGTGCGCTCGGATCGAGGGGAGTCGGCTGAACCTCCGCGAAGCGCAAAAGTTGGCGGCTTGCTTTGGGCCATCAGAACCGTTTTTGCCCGAAGGTGCAATGTTGTTGAAGTTGTTGCAAAACCATCCACGCTAGCTAACAATGTCAGGAGAAGGATAGTAGCGGTGGGTTGGAACATTTTATGAAACCTGAACTTAAACTCTTTAAATCATCACATCCACATCGGAGCTCCTCTTTTTAAATTTGTTATTTGTTAGAGACAAAACCGCAAAAACCGTCCAATCATCCATCGAATACCTCCCACCCCAACCCCCAACCCCAACTCCCACCCTGATGGCGAACGATGAGGCACCAACGACTCCCCCCCCTACAACCCCAATTCCTTCAGAACTAGCAGAGCCACCAGCGGATGATTTGATGGGCGATGATATCTGGGGAGATGCTGGGGGTGAGCCGTGCGAAGAGTTTGGGCCTTGGGCTTGTACTTGGAGTTTGAGTTGGAACCACAACCATTACATTACACAATTAATCAATTATCACAAACTAACCCAAAAGAGCTCGCTCTTGCTCAGATCCCGTTGATGACGAGACCGCTACTCTCTCAAATGAAGATCTCCGCAACCGCATCCGTGCCCTGGATAATGAAATAAGAATTATGAGGTCTGACGTGCAGGTCGAAAAGCACAAAACGGAGGATTCAAAAAATTTGATCAAGGAGAATGAGGAGAAGGTGAGTGAAGTGAACTTTGCCCATCTTTTATGACCTAATCTAACCTAACCTAACCTAACCTGACCTATAACCACCCCCCCCAAAATGTCAGGTCAAGCTCAACAAGGTACTCCCCTACTTGGTTGGAAATGTGGTTGAGATTTTGCCCCATGATGCGGAGGATGGTTTGGAGGATGTTGATGAGGATGGTGGAAACCAGGACGCCGATGCGTTGAGGAAGACTCGATCTGCCGTCATCCGCACAAGCACAAGGCAAACTATTTTTCTCCCCGTCCCTGGGCTAGTCGACTGCGACGAGCTGAAGCCTTCTGACCTGATTGGAGTTAACAAGGACAGCTATCTCATCTTGGAGAAGCTGCCCAGCGAGTTTGATTCCCGCGTCAAGGCTATGGAGGTTGACGAAAAGCCTAGTGAGGACTACTCCGACATTGGAGGCTGCGACAAGCAGATCCAGGAGCTCATCGAAGCCATCGTGCTTCCAATGACCCACATGGAAATGTTCACTTCCATCGGAATCAAGCCTCCGAAGGGAGTTTTGCTGCACGGTCCTCCTGGGACTGGAAAGACTCTGCTGGCGAGGGCTTGCGCCAACCAGAGTGACGCGATCTTTCTGAAGGTGAGCGAGCGAAGCGAGCTAGTCACAACTAGTGTACGTGTGCAGACGAGCACAGACGAGCAATACGAGCCACTAACTAACCCCTTCGCACCTTCTTCGCTCGTCGCAGCTCGCGGGTCCTCAACTGGTGCAAATGTTCATTGGGGACGGAGCAAAGTTGGTGAGGGACGCATTCGATCTTGCGAGGGAGAAGATCAAGGAGGGAAACAGGAAGGGGGCCATCATCTTCATCGATGAGCTTGATGCCATCGGAACGAAGCGATTTGGAGGGGACCAGAGCGGTGACCGTGAGGTGCAGCGCACCATGCTCGAGCTGCTATCCCAGCTCGACGGCTTCAGCAGCAACGAGATGATCAAGGTGATTGCCGCCACGAACAGACCCGACGTTTTGGACCCGGCCCTGCTGCGATCTGGACGGTTGGACAGGAAGATCGAGCTGCCGCACCCAACCGAGGCCGCCAGAACCCACATTTTGAAAATTCATAGCAGAAAGATGAACGTCTCGCCGGAGGTTGAGTTCGAGGAGTGTGCCAGGAGCTGCGACGATTTCAACGGAGCGCAGATGAAGGCGGTTTGCGTTGAGGCGGGCATGTTGGCGTTGAGGAGGGAGGCAACGATAATAGAGCACGAGGACTTTATCGAGGCAATTAGCGTCGTGGCCGCAAAGAAGAAGGGAAGTTTGGATTATTTTGCCTAAATAAAAGAAGTGGGGAGTTTGCGCAGAACTAAATTTAGGAAATTTTCCGCCATGAAAAAAAATAAAAATTTCAAAATTTGACACCTCCTAAAATGGTCGAGTAGCCGCCCACCAAATTGAGTTGCTCTTGCTGTGCCCGTTTCCTCCAGAGCTCTCAAAGGCAGCAGCGTCCAACTCCTTTATAGCCGTGACGGCAGCGTCTCGGCCTTCTCTCCCTCCGCTCGCTGCCAGCAGATAATAGTAAAGAATACTCCAGCCTTGGATTTCGCACTGCGCATCATTCACGCACGAGCTGTGGAATTCCTCAATAACGCTGTTCCTGACCCACTCGATGTTGCCGTCGCGAATTTCGGAGATAGGAGTGACGGGTAAAAGCTGGATGCCGACCACCTGATATGCGGAAGATCCAAACCACGTCTGGTACTGAGCCATCGTACTCCACAGCATCCCAATAACCGGCTTCTCGTAATTTTTGGGGTAAATTTGGCTGTCTGAGTCTTCAACGTGCCAGTACTGCGCCGTGCGAAGCGAGGTTGCGATAAATTAGTTTTCAAAAATTTCGCCTTTTCTGCAACTTTTCTGTCACAAGGCTCGCTCACCTGAATCGCGGAGCGAACTTCGGTAGTCATCAAGAAACGGCCTGTATCGCGTACGGCTCTGCTTGTCTCAGCTTTATCGTTGTCGGCGGTGCTGCTTCCCTTACCAGCTCCGAACAAGTGGTAAGATGCTTCCCCGTAAAGGGCAATGCCTTCGTAGGCTGCGATTGCCTCGCTGCTGGATTCCTGGTTGCGACCGTTCGGGTAGGGCCCTTCCCCTAACAGTGCTATCCCGCTCGCCCAAGAGCTACCCAAATAAACATCCTTGTGTCGGTACTTTGGAAAGTACTCGTCGTCCCCGCTCACATTTGCGATGTTTCTGATGAGGACCAAAATCTTGTCGAAATTTTCCCGTCCCCAAACGGGATCGTTTCGGGTGAGAACTGCCGCCGCGTGGATGAAATAGCCCAGATGGAAATGCTGGTCGTTGAAAAAGGAGAAGCCGAAGTTGCTTCCAGGGTCCTCGAGACCTGGGCAGTTGGGATACTCATTCGTGCAGACATCTTCTTCAAAATTACACCCACAATGAACGATGCCCCCCCACAGCTCATCCCACAAAAACGGAGTCGGGCTCTCAGCATCCAAGTAGCTATCCATTCCCCTCCTCAACTTGTCCACTGCCGGCGTCGCGTCCACATTTACTTCGCCGGCGATGGTGATAATACGAGCAAGCTTGGCGAAGATTTTGCCTGAGCTGTGTGTGTGTGGGGGGGGGGGGGGTATGAGTTAGAGCTTTTCCAAGCGATATATTGAAAATAAAAGAAGGAAATTAATGTTCAGAGTATGTACTCACAAGTAAGTGTCTCCCCTCCCGTTCAAGTAGTTTGGTGGTGGATCGAAGTTCATCACATCGTCCTCAACGGCCGCAATCAAATCAGCTGCGATGAGTTGGGTTGGGTTGGGTTGGGTTGGGTTAGTTCGGGGGGGGGGGGTCTCGTCTTCCACAAGGCTCACCTTCATATTCTGGTCTGATGCTGTGCTTCGCACTAAAACTCGCGTCGATGAGTTGCTCGCGCAACGCCCACTCAGCCCCCAGCACAAGGCAGGCCGGGCCGTGCAGCGTGAATTCGCAATGGTCAAGCTTCACGTTGGACGATTTCAGCGTGCTCTCCAAAACTCGGAAATGGTGTGCAAGAGCGTACGTCAAAAGCTCTGTGTCGGGGTGCCCGTCACTGTTGTCCTTGTAGAAAGATTTCACGCCCCAGACGAAGTGTACAACCACATCAGAAGCTACGTCGTCGATCTGGGTTGTTGGGAAGGTAAACTGAACCTCCTGCTCGCTTTCGTGTTGGTGCGTCGGCACGGCATCGACGTGCTTTTCAAGCAGCGCCTCGTAGGCTTTGTCGGATGCTGGTGGGCTGCTCCCGCAGAATCTCCAATTCGAACCTTCCGTACAGTTGTTCAGGAGCGCTACGCGGATAGAGAGGTCTTCAGAAGTGTCCTCTTCGCTCACATAAGCTTGGAATGTAACGGGAAGAGCTGCAGGAACGACACCAGGAATTGACGCTCCGGGCAAGGTGATTTTAGAGGTCATTTTGCAGCTGAAGGTGGTCGGCCGCGAGGTAAAGACAATCCAAGTGAAATCTGTTGAAGCGAAATGGAGCTTCATCTTCTTCTTCACAGTGAAAGGTTTTTTACAGGCCTTCGCGAGGTCCGCAATGTCAAGGGACTGACCATCAATCGTTATCGAAACCGGAAGGAACGCCGACGAAAGTGCTGGAACCACGCGACGCCGATCAAAATTCATTGTGACGAAAGGGCTGCCCCTAGAAATGTAACTCGTCATGGATCCCTCCCCCCAATCCACACCAAACCCAAGCACGCCAGTATGAGAAACCTGGTAAACTTTTGAAACGTCCAAACCACCCAGCAAGAGCGCGTTGTTCTCGTCGCTCGACACCTGAACGATGGTGGCACCACCCTCAACGAAACTCGGTAAGATTCGAATTCCCGCATGCTCTCCCGCAAAATCAACGATGTGGGGAATTACGTATACTCTGTGTGCGGAGGTTGGGTTCTGCCCTTCGCTTCGCAACAAAACATTCTGGTACCACGAGTTGGTTGGAATCGGTTGGTTTTGGGTCGTGTGAGTGCTTGCTGTAGTGAACAGGTCTCTGGCTGGCACACCGGAAGTCCTTTTGAATGTCTTGTAAGGAGGCCGCTTCCCCCCTTGGAACGGGAGACGAGCAGAGGGGGAGGTGGAGCCTTCCAGTTCCAGGTCACAGGGGGAACTGAAAGAACAGACATTGAAAAGGAGTCCAAGAGCAAGAGTTGCAGCAACAATGACGAAAATAGCCAGCCGAGGATGAGGGCCGGTCTTCTTGTCGAGGCTGGTGTAGCGATGAGTCATTTATTCCTTTCTGTGCTGTTTGAAGCAAATCTCTTACTTTTCTCAAAAATTCAATTCAAATGTTGGAAGCCTTCACCTAATCATACGACAGAACCACAATATATTTATAGTATTCAGCTCCCCAATGAAGAGAAAATCGGAAACCCTCACCTCTGGAAGCACCTTTGCTTCGATGTTGCAGTCCTCTTCTTCTCTGAACAAGAGCAACACCAACTCCAGCTCCAACCCCAACTCGTCCTCGTCCAATTCCCAGTTCCTATCTACCCCCTTCATCTCTGCGCCCCTATCCAACTTTACAGCTGAAATCAGCTCCTTCCTGATCGCCGGCGCCTCGGCCGGTCTCCAGAGGCTGGCAATAAATGCCCCTCTAACCCCATCCTCCCCTCCCCCCCCGGTCGAATTCGAGCTCCGTCTTGGAACGGCCCTAACCACAACCAATCTGACCTCTTCGACTTCGAGCAAGAAAGTGAACGTCGCTCGGCGAGTTCTTTCCCCCAACGAGATACCCCCCCCAGCAGCCACCAACATGCGCAACGATGCTTCCCCTCCATTGGGCATGTTCGACGTGTCCTCCCACCCGGCAACTATTTTTGAGTCGGGGGTGACACGGACGGACTTTACGGCGCTGACCCATCCCAACTCGTCCGGGACCGTTCCTCCGATTACTTCCGATGGGCTCAACTTCTTCGGGGGGGTTGTGAGGTCTTTTGGCATTCGCGACAACAAATTTCAGCAGCTCCAAGGATCTGGCAATTCGCCGAACAACGGCTCGTGTGTATACCTCAACGACAAGAAGGAGATTGCCCGCTACGTTCAGTGTAGGCCCAAGGTCGAAGAAGTTCACTTTGGATCTTCCACCAGCAGGTGAGTGAGGGAGTGAGTGCGTCGTGAGTGAGTGAAAGCGTCGTGAGTGAGTGAGCGAGCGCGAGCGAAACGAGCGAACCTAGTGGAAGACGCAAACTTTTATTTTCGAAGTTTTTGAGGTGTGGAATTTACTTTTGTTGTGGATGGGGGAAGACCCCCCACCCCCCCCCCCCCCTTCCGCCTGCGCTCGGCTGATGGACAAAAAGCTCGCGACAAGACTTTTTTCCATTCTAACTCACTCACTCTTTCGCTCGGCGCAGCAAGGGGTTGGAGGGGAACATAAACACCGCACGATATGTGATTCCCAAGACTGGCGAAGGCCCGTATTTCGAGAAGAAGACCCGGCTGGTGAATCCCATAACAATTGCAAGCCCGCTGATGGCATACGACATGAGGCTGAACTGCTGCCTTGAGGAGAAGATCCGCCACGACGAGAGTTTGCAGGCGGAGCTGAACAGAGCTCCGACACACCTTAGATCGAAGGCCAGGAGAACGTATACGAGCAAAAATCCCAAGTTCGCTTGGCAGATTGATCTCACGACTGTGGTGCTCAACAACAACAACGACACGACGAGCCACGAAGTCGAGGTGGAGCTGATTCCGAGCTTCGTCAGGGAAATTATGGAGGAGGTCCGTATGAGTGGAAAATCCTCCACGGCCGAAAAGGCTGCGAACCAGCTTCACTCCATTTTGAAGAATGGCGTTAACCCACTTGTCCGATCCACTCGCTTCGAGGCCACTGGGGTTGAGAACCATCTTGAGAGTCACCCCTCCTCGAATATTGAGCGGCTGGCTCAGTTGATCTGCGAGAACTTGAAAAAAAACACCACCGCCAACTCGGCCAACTCCTTTACGCCGCTCGTCGACCCAGCATCTGGGCGGTGCAGGGTCGAAATTGGCTCGGGAGGAGGGTACCACAGCAATTTCATCGGCGCGATGCCGTGTAATTTCCACAGGAAGGACCTCACAGACGTGATTGACAATAGTAACAATTTCAGCAGGTGAGTGAGTGAGCGAGCGAGCCTTTTGGAAGACGAGAGATTGTATGTTTTTTAACCCACTCTTTCGCTCGGCGCAGCAAGTTCCACTTTTTGAGTGAGAAAACTGACGGCATCAGGTGAGCGAGCGAAGCGAGCGAGCTTTGAGGAAGACAGCATGCGAGCCACTACTGGAACTAACATTATTTTATTCCGCTCACTCCAAACCCCCTGCTCCATTAAAAATGCACTTCGCTTCGCTCGGTGCAGGCACTTGCTGTGTTGCACTCCTGGGATAACTTGCGGAGGCTCTGTTTTGCTCGATCGCAAAAACGCCGGGTTTCGGCCGAGGGCAAATCCTGGGGAGGATCCCTTAAACCATCTCAATTCTTTGAAATTTGGGGACTCGGAAAACGTTTTGGGGATGGTTGGTGAAACCCTCCTCGACGGAGGTGAGAAGCGAAGCATTAAGAGGGAGCCTTTTGGAAGACGAGCATACGATCACACGAGCATACTTGCGATGAAGTGCGCGAAATGAAATGGCTACAGACATAATGGCTACATCCACTACTGAACAACTAACTCATTCAATTCGTTTGGCTCGCTCGTTGCTCTTGCTTCATTCATTAAAACTGCGCCTCACTTCGCTCGGCGCAGAGGTCGTTCTGAACCGCATGAACAACAACTTCCGAATCGTGTTCATCGTCTTTGACGTGCTGATCCTGAATGGCACCCCAATGTCACACAAACCGTTTGGGGAGCGACTGAATCGCCTCAAGAAGTTCTTTCAGGTGAGTGAGTGAGTGAGTGAGCGAGCGAGCCTTGTGACAGACGAGTGCGAAGCTCCGTGATAAATTGCTAAACATGGCTACCATCACTACTATTCTTTTTCGCTCGCTTCATCTGTGCTTATTATAAACGCGCCTCGCTTCGCTTGGCGCAGCTCAACTCAAACGGTGAAAATGTGGTCATGGGGCAGAGTCGCCTCCCGCTAGTGCTGAAGAACTTTGTCAAGAGCAACGTGGCCGGTGAGGGTGGGGTGGGGGGGTTGATGAGCAAGGTGTCCGAAATTCCTGGGGTAACTTTGAAGGGGGAGAGAATGTTCATTGATAATATTGGGGTTGGGGGCATGGGGGTGGGTGGCGGATACCGGCACTACCACCTGACAGACGGAATAATATTCCAACCTGCTAATACTAATTACACCTTCGGGACCGACAAATCATTGCTGAAGTGGAAGTTCCTGGACACGGGAACCATTGACGTGGAGGTGAGTGAGCGACTAGCGAAGCGAGCCGCGAGCGAAGCGAGCTAGTCAACTAAATTAATAGTCAACCTAGTGTAAGGGGTTGCTGGCTCGCTTTGCTCGTGGCTCGCTTCGCTCGCTGTGGAAGTCGGAGAATAATACACTACTAACCCACTACTGCGCTGCGCAGGTTGGAGTCAGTGCAAATAATGATGCTATCAATGTAAGCGGAGGAGGTGAGTTTCATTCCGTCTCCGCTCGCCTTGAGGAAGACGAGCATACTCGCGATTGATCTCGCGAAATGGCTGCAGACTTAATAATGGCAACATTCACTACTAAACTAACCCACTCAATTCGTATTCGTTTGGCTCCTTCACTCGCCTTCTCCCCTGCTCCATTAAAAATGCGCACAATCTCGCTTAATTTCGCTCGGCGCAGGCTATAATAATAGCATAAGTATGAGTGCGCAAATTTCGTTCCCGAGGCAGGAGCAGCTAAGGCTTGAGGTGAGCGAGCGAAGCGAAGCGAGCGAGCGAGCCTTTTGGAAGACGAGCTTTATCGCGATGAAGTGCGCGAATTGGCTGCAGACATAATGGCTACATCCACTACTAAACTAACATTATTCCACTCAATTCGTATTCGTTTGGCTCGCTCGCCTCCCCCCTGCTCCATTAAAATTGCGCCTCGCTTCGCTCGGCGCAGGCTGACAGGTACGCTCACCTTTGCAACTCCAAGAACAAAAATAAAGTTAGCGTGATCGCCGAGATCGGAACCGATGTTGGAACCGGGCAGTGGCGGTTCAAGTGTCTGCGAGAAGACAAGGAAACGCCTAATCACATCAACACCGTTCTCGGCCAGCTACTTGAGCTCGGCGAAGGATTAGACGAGTACGAGTTGGTCGGTAGAATGATGATTGCAGCATCCAACTCAAAGACGGCAGTCGATAACTGGAAAGTTGATTATGATAAAATG
This sequence comes from Parmales sp. scaly parma, assembly GCA_030267985.1. Classification (NCBI taxonomy): domain Eukaryota; class Bolidophyceae; order Parmales; species Parmales sp. scaly parma. The sequence continues at coordinate 165,447 of BRYC01000225.1, read as the reverse complement.
AAGCAGCAGCTGCTGCTGCACTACAAGAAAATGTCTGAATCTTGAAAGCTTTTCTTTGTAGGAAAAAATTGCTGAACTATGAATATTGGATGATGCATATATAGATTTCTATTTTTGTTTTGTGCTCCTCAAACACCGTTCGTCAATTTGCTCAAAAATCTTCCGCAACGGTGTGCGCTTCCACATCCTAATCTTGTTCAAAGCTGAAATGCTTTTGTTCAAACTCGGCACACAACCCTTGACGAGGGTCCCCCGCTTCCTTTCGTTTTCCTCTTCATAATTCCACAAATGTTTGAGGACCTGACGTCCAGATTCCAATTTGGAATTGGATATCGATTTGGATTTGGATTTGCGATTCTGATTTACAAACGAAGTGTTCGATTGTGAATCGGATTCGGGAAGCTCGCTCTTGTGCAATGCAAACGCCACGGCACGCATGCACTTGGGAATCACATCCAAATTGTAGCCGCCCTCCAAACTCACTACGACTCCAACGTCGTCGCCCAAAACTTCTAACAAGCTTTTAGTCATCAAATGGTACATTTCTGGGCTGAGATTGCAATCTCCGATCAGGTCGTTCTCAACAGCGTCGAAGCCGGATGAGATTATGACGAGATCAGGTCGTATCTCGTTCGCGATTGGAAGCACAATTTCAGAGAAAGCACAAGCGTAGCATGAATCGTCCATGCGCTTGTTGTCAAACGCAACGTTGACATTCATGCCTTCTGCCCTCCCGCTGCCTAGCTCGCTCGGAAGCCCCGAACCTGGGTAAAAAAACCTACTGCCAGTACCAAATCGGTGCAGCGAGAGGAAGCAGATGTTCGGATCGTCGTATGTAAGGGCCTGAGTCCCGTTCCCGTGGTGGATATCCCAATCGATAATCATCACCTTCCGGGCCAAATTGTCCCTCACGGCAAGTTTTGCTGCGATCGCAACGTGGTTAAGAAAACAAAAGCCACTCGCCTCGTTCGCGCACGCGTGGTGGCCAGGAGGGCGCACGACAGCAATTGCGCGTCGACTTTTCTGATTCTTTGACTGCAAGAGTGGAGGAGGAGTGGGTTGGTTAGTCACCTCGCACTCTTCTGTCACACGGCGATCGGCGAGGGGGGGAAGCGAAGCTGTGTTCATTGTCATTAATCG
>BRYC01000225.1:130325-161992 GCA_030267985.1 Parmales sp. scaly parma | reverse complement strand
GGGGGGGGGGCATGTGGTGTGGTGTGTCAGTAAATGGGTCAGTTTGGTGGGAGGGAATGTTATTTGTGTATGAAATAATATTTTAATAATTTCCAGCAAACTCACCTCCTCTTGCACTCGTCGTAGAAACCGTAAATCCTATTAATCGAGGCACACTCATGGTTGCCGCGAAGGATGAAGAAGTTCTCAGGGTACTTGATTTTGTAAGCCAAGAGCAGACAGATGGTCTCGAGAGATTGCTTTCCTCTATCCACATAGTCGCCGAGAAAGATGTAGTTGGCTTCGGGGGGGAATCCGCCGTATTCAAACAGACGGAGGAGGTCGTAGTATTGACCGTGGACGTCACCGCAAATTTTGATTGGGGCTTCAAGTTCAAGGAGCATTGGTTGGGAGATGAAGAGGTCCCGGGATCGAACACACAACATTTTCACCTCGCCCTCAGAGATAGCAACTTGCTTCCCTGGACGAGCCCCACGCACTGATAAGAGTTTATCCACAATGAGATCTACAGGATCAGCTGATCCAGCACCTGCATCTGCACCACTCTCGTTTTTGTTAGCAAGGTCCGACATTTTTGTTTTTTTCTGTTTTGAGTTTTATTGTCAAGGGCTAAGGGGGGGTGGTGCGGAAATTGCGTGGGAAGGAGGGAAAGCCAACTTGAAACCTCAAATTGAATTTTTTGTATTTTCACTTTTTTTGCTCATCTCATATTTTCCTTGACGTGACGGTGATATAAAGTGAGTATCGGTCCCGCGAGGCACAGTGAACCGCCGGAGTAATGGAGTGCCAACTATGTCAACGGCCCTTCACACAATTATAAAACCGTCTACCGATAAAAATTAGACTCGCTAACACCAACCCTAACCCTTCATCACGCTTATTCACAGCCTCTGTGCCACCCCCATAAACATTCACTCCCTTCCTCCCTCCTCCTAAACCCAACAGTCATCAATTATGTCCCGTGACAGCAATTACGGTAAGTCCAACCCAAATTTGTCATTTGTCAGCATCATCTTCATCATCATCTTCATCATCATCTCATCATGCCCACACTCACACCATCCATTCTCCAACAGACCACCACATATCCATCTTCTCCCCCAATGGCCGCCTCTACCAGGTTGAATACGCCTTCAAGGGGGCCACTTCCTCCCTAACCTCTGTGGCAATTCGTGGCGCGGACAGTGTCTGTGTCGTCACCCAAAAGAAAGTCCCCGAACGCCTCATTGACCCCACCTCCGTTACCAACATCTACGAGATCACCCCTAAAATAGGCGCCGTCATGACAGGCATGTCCCCTGATTCCAAAGCAATGGTGTCCCGGATCCGCTACGAGGCAAACCAGTTTGAATACAACTATGGCTACACGATGCCCGTTCACGTTTTGGCCAAGAGAATTGCCGATCTGAACCAATTGAGAACACAGCAGTCGGGGCTCCGAATTTTGGCGTGCACCACGCTGCTCGTGGCTGTGGACGACGAGAAGGGACCCACCGTTATGAAGGTGGACCCGGCAGGGCATTTTGCCCCTTACAAGGCTGCCGCTGCCGGCAACAAGGAACAGGAGGCGGTGAATTATTTTGAGAAGAGGGTTGGCGAGTTTGGCACCAATTCCACCGATGATACAATTAGGACGGCGATCATGTGTTTGGGGAGCGTTTTGGGGAGTGATTTCAGGGGGAGCGAAGTGGAGGTTGCGAGTTTGACCGGAAAGGGCAAGTTCGGGAAATTGACTGAGGACGAGATTGAGTCACATTTGAATGCCATTGCCGAGATGGACGCATAAAATGAATAAAATTTGAATGATAAAAAGATTAGCTTCAAGATTTGGTTTTTTTAATCGTTGGGATGCCCGTTGGGGGTGTCGAGTGCTATTGACTTAATCGGTGTCAGCCTCATCAATGCTCTTCACCAAGCTTCTAATTTGATGGACATAACGTAGTTGATGTGGCCTGTCGGTGACTTGCCTTGTGAGAAGGTGGTCACCCCCTCTCCTCTCCTTGCGAAAAAGAGATTTTGGTTCGTGTTGGCTATTTGTGTGATTCTGGTTGTGCTCTGGCTTTGTGGTTACTGTGTTTCTGGTTGTATGGTTGTGGCTCTGGCTCCGTGGCTCTGGCTGTGCTCCAGGACCACCATTCAGGGAAAAATGACTTTTCCTGTTCGCATTGTTTCGCAAGATTATATATACTCGGCAATTCTTTGTTTCAACAAATCAATTTCCGCTCGCTGCTCAACGATAAATGCGTCCTTTGCTGCAATTGTTTCCCTTTGTCTAACAATGAGATTCTCCACATCGCGAGTCCATCGCGTCGGGGTGATCTGGACGGGGAGGTGGGCTGGGGAGAGGAAGGAGAGGATCTCGGAGGTGACGTTGTAGCCGCCGTCGTGTACGCACTCGCCGAGTAGCCTCATGACTTTCTCGAGGGGTGAGGTGTTTTCGTTTGGCTCTAAAAACGAAACAAATTCCCACTTGTAGACGATGTGGAGAATGAGATTGAGGATGGGGGTGAGGCCCGTGAGGTGGTACTCTCGGCAGGGGGTGATTCTAACCGTCTTGTCTTCGTTTGCCGAAACAATGAAGTTGGAATCGGCCGTAATGGTGAGCTGGTTGGTGAGGAATTCCTGCTCGAACGTGTGCTTGAGCTCGAAAGTCTCAGCATCCCAGATCTTCATCGTGTTGTCGTTACCGGCACTCACAAGAACACGCCCGTTGGGGGAGTATGAGACGCTAAGGACGTTAGAGGAGTGAGCCTGGTCGATGCTCCTCACCAAGCTTCCATCGGCAGGGTTCCAAAATTTGATGGATCTATCTCTACTTCCCGAGCAAAGGAGTTTGCAGTCGGGAGAGAACGAGAGGGACTGGACCCAGTGGGTGTGGCCCTCCAACGTGTGCGCTAAGATGGCATTTCCCTCTTTGAAGCTGTAGGTCTTGATGGACTGGTCGCGGCTTCCAGTAGCCAGCTGCTTGCCGTCGGGGGAGAAGCACACTGCATTTATTGCATTCGTGTGATCCTCAAGCACTTGCACTCCCGCCCACTCGCCACCCTCCCCCGGCTCCGACCAAATCATCAACTTCCCATCACTTTCACCAGAAGCAAGGTGGGAGCCTGATGGAGAGACGGTGACGCAAAAAACACCACCAACGTGTCCCACCAAGGTCTGGACCAACTCGAGGGAAGGGCTAAGTACCTTCAAGTTGGGACCCCCACTATCATAGCCACAAGCCACAAGTGAGCCATTCGGAAGACAGCAAAGACCAAGGACTTGGGCAAAAACATTGTCAGCTCGATATTCTACCTTGTTGGAGCTGGTCGAGTGGATGATGATTGACCCCCTCCAACTACCCGATGCCACATGACCACTACTCCGGGATAACACCACACAAGTTACAGGATGATTATGCCCGTGGAGGAGCTGTTTGTCCATCTTCACAGACTAAATTGAGATTGGACGGGAGGTGGGACAGGGCTGAGGGGTGTATTAATGGGCTAGGGTCGAAGACAAACTATTGCTTAAGTAAGATACACTTTATGGACATCTCAAAAAATTGCTTAATTTCTGGTTGAGGTGTTGGCATTTGAGTTGTAAATTTTGTTCATAGCGAATGGTTTGAAAACATTACGCTCCTACAGCACCAATGAACAAGAGTATAATCATGGTCTTCATTGTCTTCTCAACCCGGTTGTCCACAGCCTTCCGAACAACACTACCCATAAGGTATGGAAGAACTTTTTGTCTTCTCTCCACAACTCCCACAACTCCCACCCCAACTCCCACCCCATCATTTACTACTACCCCAACCTCTCCAATAAACGCTTCAGTCCAAAACCTCTTCACCCCCAAATCTCAAATAGACTCGTACTGGCAGCCACACCTCCTTGATATAACCAAACCTGCCGCCCAGCAACTCCTTTCACAGCTGGTTCCAACCTGTCCCATGGGGTTCCAACCTCCCCCGACCCAAACACAAAGCTCCCTTTCAAACGTAGCCGGCAAAAACACCCTCCTCGCCTACGTGCGAAACCAAAAGTCCGCCCCTCGTCACAAGCACCACATCCTCCTGATTCGTGTGGGCGAGTTTTACGAATCTTACGGGTTGGATTCTATCCTCCTCGTCGAGCATGCTGGTCTGAATCCAATGGCTGGCAAGAGTCGAGCTGGGTGCCCCTATAGAAACATTCAGCAAACCCTCGACTGCCTCACTTCGAAGGGGTTCACCGTGGCTGTTTACGAGGAAGCGTCTGATAATAACGCTGTCAAACACACGATGACCCTCTCCTCAAAATATAAGCTAAAAACCCGTCTGCTCGCCCAGGTTGTCTCCCCCGCAAATCCCTCCTACCTCTTCAACCTCATCTTGGATGATTCCGCCTCAATTCTTCCTTCCTCCTCCTCGACCCCCACCTCCCGACCCTACGTGGGGATCATCGAAAAGAACTCCGGCTACACCTACATCGAGGTGGACGCCGAGGAAGAAACCGTTCGAATTTCTGAGGGCCAAACTGGCGAATCAGTTGCCTGCAGGTGAGCGTGCGAGGTTGTTCGCCGAGCGAGCGAAGTGAGCCGTGTTGCGGCCTTTTTCTGTGGGCAGTGGTAGTTTTGGACCGTCCTTGAACCTCGCCTTGATCGAAAAGATGCGCTCGGCAGAACTAGCCACCCTGTCCAATTCATAGCGTATAATAAAGACGTTATGCGTTGGAGTTACGGTCGATTCAGTGCTTCACCTTTTTTTCTTTTCTTTTTTAGTTTTCACATAAGATGCATGCCCCCACATAAGATGCCCCACTGTCCCCACCCCCACCCCCCTCCTCCACCCCCAATTTCTAACAATTTATAACCCAGGCTCGCTAGCTTCCCGCCCTGCGAACCAATCTTCTATACGCCCAAATACATGAGTGAGGCGAAAACGACATTGCCTGACTTTTTGAGAATGGAATCTGTTGAAGGCTGTTCGAGACAAACAATTTTCAAGATGTCCTCCCTGAATCCAACTCCCGAGGCGATTTTGAGCGAGATAAATAAGAATCTCGTTGGTGCGAGCGATTCAATCGCAACGAACGACGCATTGACATCGAACGAGGAGGAAATGGTGAAAAAACGAGTATCGGATTTCACAATTGTTGTCAACACAACCTCGTTGGTGTTAACCGACTCGACCACCTCCACTACCACCACCCTCCACCCCTTGTACTTGGAGACCGCCACCCAGCTCGGTCTGCAATCAAACCCCTCCATACCCTCGTTGATCTCTGCCGCTCTCCCTCGGCAGAAAAACCAAATCACAAAACGCTTCCTCCGGAGGTGGCTCCTCCTCCCTCCTCCCTCCCACGTCTCTGACGCAATGGCGTCTATTCTGAATGCGCTCATGACTGATCTTAAGCCCCTCCCCCCTCTTTGCGTCCCCCCCGTGGGTAAGGTGATGAGCCTCATCAAGGCTGAGCAGGCCAGGTGAGCGAGCGAAGCGAAGCGAGCGAGCTTTGAGGAAGACGAGAATACTCGCGATGGATCCCGCGAAATGAAATGGCTACAGACATAATGGCTACATCCACTACTGAACTAGTCGCATCTAGTGTAGGTGCTGGCTCGTTTCGCTCACAGCTCTCTTCGCTCGCAAGCCTTGAGGAAGACGAGAATACTCGCTTTTATCCCGCGAAATGAAATGGCTACAGACATAATGGCTACATCCACTACTGAACTAACCCAATCCAAAAAATGCGCTTCGCTTCGCTCGGCGCAGCGCGCACGTTTTCAGGGAGGTGTGTGGCGCTCTGGACGCGATGGTAACCATTCTCGACAGTCATGATTCTTCCTTCGTCGACCCGTTGATGGTTCTCACACACCACGAGTCTGGGATGGCCACTACGCCGGAGAGCTTGAAGGAGAGGTGCGAGCTCGTCAGCGACCACATTAAGAGAATTGTTGCCACCACCTTGACCGAGGCAGCAAATGATAAAATGAGCGACGGGGAGGGTATTGTGCCGCAAGCATTCTTAGAGAGGAACGAGCTGAGTTGGCGTGGGAGGTTGAGGCGGGAAGCCATCGGGGCGAGCTATGAGAGGCTGGAGGAGGCTGTGAGGGAGTTGAAGTTGGCAGTGCAGAGCGACTTTCCCGAAAAAGCAAATATTGTTCAGGACATAAACAATAACATGTTTGCGCTTAAAGGCAGTAAGCCGAAGAAGGAGGGAGGGGGGGACGACTACTACCACCCGAAAGACAGAAACAACAAAACTCTGATGAACAGGTTTACTACCACTCGGGTGGAATCCGCCCTTGGTGCATACTTATACGCCAATAAGCTCTGCGAGGACGAGTGCACCCTTGTGCTGAAAGAGCTCGCCAGGTTTATAACCGAGCTGGGGCACTTGCCGGCGATCGTTCAGGCGGCCCACGGGAATTTGATTTTGCTGTTCGCGACGAATCACGGTGCAAATTCGAAGACGAAGGGTTGGCATTTGGCCAAGATGGTCAACGACGACGACGAAAAACACACCAATGCGGCTACTTTTGTTGGACTTTGGCCTTACTGGATGGACAAAACAATGTCCAAGCAAAACACGTTCGACCTGGACTTAATGATACTGTTAACCGCACCAAATATGAGCGGAAAATCGACGCTCATGCGGTCATCAGCCGCCGCGGCGTTGTTGGCAAGGTGAGCGAATTGCTTTGCTCGGCAGCTCGCATGCATGCGTAACTTTTCTCTAACATTTGTCCCCTAGCTGCGGCATGTGTTCCCCAACCGCACCCGGCACCGTCATCCGGCGGTTTGACCACCTTTTCGTAAGGGGTGCAAGTGCCGATGTCCCCAGCGAAGGGAAGAGTGCGTTTGGAGCAGAGATGCAAGACGTTAGGTGAGAGCAGCGAGCGCGAAACGGCTACAGACATAATGGCTACATCCACTACTAAGCTAACCCACTCAATTCGCCTCGCACCTTCTTCGCTCGATGCAGCGCCTTGATGAGGGTGTGCGGGAGCAAGTCGTTGGTGTTTGTGGACGAGCTTGCCCGGGGGACGAGTCCCAAGGACGGCACGAGCTTGGCTGCCGCAATTTTAGAGAAAATGGCCGAGTGCGGCATGAGCGGCATATTTGCCACTCACTTGCACGGAATTTTTGACCTCAAACTGAGCGAGGCAGCCAACGTGAGGATCGTCAACAGGCGGATGGGAGAATCAGAAAATAAAATTGGGGAGGTGAGCGAGCGAAGCGAGCGAGCCTTAGGGTAGACTCAAGCGATGGAAAAAACCCGAAAATAGCTGCCGACATTCAATTCGTTTGGCTCGCCTGGCTCGCTTGTGCTTCACTAAAAATGCTTTTTTCGCTTCGCTCGGCGCAGGAGAAGTGGACTTTCACTCTGGAGGAAGGCGTGTGCGAGGACAGTAAGGCGCTGGTAACGGCCAAGAGGTTCGGACTGAGTCAAGACATTATTAACCGGGCCAGCGACCTTGCCGGAGACTTCCGCCGAATTGAAAACGAAAATGAAAATGAGCAGTTCACGTTGGAGAGGGCCACAACACTATCCCCTGTGAGCGGCAATTTTACCTTCGTGCCACCCAATTTCACACCTCCGCCGTCTCTCGAGGGGAAATCGTGCGTCTACTTTCTCAGCATCACAAAAAGTGATGCTGCTGATTCTGAGCATCCAAATTTCTACGTGGGGGAAACTGAAAGTTTCACTCAGCGTTTAAACGAGCACCGATCTAAATTTGGTTCGAACAACGTATTTGCTGCTGCGGCAAACGTGGAGGGGGGGAAGAGTGAGGCTCAAAGAATTGAAACAATATCAATCAGGCGAATGGTGGCGAGTGGGTTTCAAATGGAAAGTATTATGGATGCAAGTCATTTGTTGAGGTAGATAAGTTGAGTTTTGTGGATAGGCTGGTTTTTCAAATGGTTGGTTTCTCTATGTATTATTTTAATCGCGCACTCTTCACTTCACTTCCTCACAACCCTCTTCTGAAACTTTTCACCCTCCCATTTTTTCTTCTCCAGCACACTGTAAATTGCGTCAAAAGAATCGCTCATTAGACTCTCTTTTCCCTTGTCGTCGTTACTGTATTTGCTGATTTCGAGCTTCTTGTGGACTGTTAACGTGGCAATTGGCTTGCTAGCCAAGATTGGAAACAAACTCTTCCAGGCGCTGCCCTCGATGAAAATACTCACTGGAATGATGTCACACTGGGATTCCATGGCGATGCTGAAACCACCGTGCTTGAAGGGGAGAGTAATGGTTCGCTCCCGAGTCCCTTGAGGGAAAATGAAGATATCATAGCCACGCTTGAGCTTTTCGTCAGCCTTCTTGTACATCTGCTTGATTGAGCCCTTGCCCTTCCGGTCTAGGAGGATGTGACCCGCGAGCAGCATGATCCCGCCAACGCCTGGTAAATAGCAAACGGATTTCTTTGCAATCCACACCGACCGCCTTCTCAAAAAATAAAGTACAATTATATCAACCATGGACTGGTGGTTCATCACGTAGACGACAGGTTTGCCAGAGTTGCTGACGGGAGGGAGATTGGAAAGTCCGTTTACTTGAACTGGCCCAAGCAAAAAGCGACAAAGCCACATCGCTATGTTGTACTCAACATGCTGAATTACAAATTTCTTAACATCAAAACCCAGGAGAGCGAATGGGAGGACCAGTAATGAGCCGAGGAAACTGCCTAGCATCCACAAACACACGTACGTGTAGGCCTTCAGGAACCCCACAGGACCAAGGCCAACATCTCTGAAAGCCTTCTTCTCCTGCATGGCCGACAGCAGTGCTGCCACCATGCCGAGAGCACAATAAGCATATATAAAATATCGCCCAAAAACCATGAATTCCATTGTGGGAACCTTTATTAGCGAGCCTTCGATTACCATTTTTTTTCCACTCTGATCTTCGAAAGCAAATTTCCTGAGTAAAGGAAGAAAAACAACCGAAAACAATAAGAACAAACAACACAACAGGCAAAAGACGTGAATGTTCAACTCTTCAACCGACTATAATGATGATGAAAAATGCCTATAAATTAATTCCCAACCCTTAGAAAAAACCAAAACGAACTCTGCAGTTGAAATTGCCAATTCTCAACTCACTTCCAAAACAACCAAAACAAATTATGTCGTCCTTAGACCGCGGCAAGACGAGTCAAATCCTACAAACAATGAATATTTTGGAGCTCACCCTCCAATCCCTTTCAACTCAGGTGGCAATTCCTTCTTCGAGTGAAACAATTCCTCAGTATCAGGACAAGGACGAAATTATATCGAAGTTCAAGCACTTGCAGAGCCTGCTCTTTGACTCTGAGAAGCAAATGAATCACGATTTCGACGTGTTCTCCAAGTCAACAGCATCCTCCACCTCAAATTCTCCGTTGCCCTTGGACTTCCCCCCCCCCAACATCCATGGGAATGCACACCCAATGTCCATGTCCTCCCTGGCTGAGTCAACGAATTCCGAAGAGAACCTCCAGCCGATAATAACCCCCAAATCCTCTGTCAATTCTCCCTCAAAAAGAAACATGTTTTCGATGACTGGACCCCCCCGAATATCCACCACAGGTGAGCAGCGGGGGCGGGCTGGAATGAATCCACTGCAAAAAAGCTAACCCCTAAACACACTGTTCCACTCGATTGTGATTGTAATGGTAATTGTTTGATTTTAATGCGCCTCGCTTCGCTCGGCGCTTCGCTCGGCGCTTCGCTCGGCGCTTCGCTCGGATCAGCACAATCCCCTGCCACCCCCCAACACTTCCCACCAACGCTAGCCCCAACCGCAGGCCAAATTCAAATTCAGTCAACCGTGACAATGCGAATGGCCGAGATCGACGAGGAGACGGACGCCGCAGAGGCCGAGGCCATGGCTGAAGTGAACAGCGCGAACAGCCAGCAGACGACGTCTCACCAGCCGCTAGGCGACCCAACGAAGATGTTGTTCAAGTCCAAACCTCCTGAAAAGAGGTTGCCGGCCCGCTCGGCGGACACGATCCGTTTGAACAAGGAAGTTACGGACATTAAGGGTGAATTGGAGAAGGTGATGGCGGCGCAGGGGCGAGGTAGGCGCCGCTCCCAGAGCGTCGGGTCGTACCTGCTCACCAAGGCTAGGGCTAGAGAAGCGTTTCAGATGCTCGATAGTAATGGGGACGGGTATTTGCACAAGGAAGACGTGTTTAAGGCGTTGAAGACGCTCAATTTTGACGAGCAGTTCACCAAAATGGACTCAGCTGGAGACACTGAGGGTGCAATGGCCGTGGTTAACAAGATGATCAAGGAGATAGATAAGGATGGGGACGGGAAGATTGACCTTGAGGAATTCGTTGCTGTTCTCACCGCTGTAGACTCCCACGGCCGTGCGAGCGCCCTCCAAAATCGAATGTCGATGCTCGCGCACAACGTTGTTGCCGCTCATAAGAAGCAGGAGGAAACAACTGTCATCGGCTCGGCATCCTACCTGATGAATCCGCTCTCTGAAACTCACGAGTACTGGGACATGGTGGTTGCGATGTTGATTTGCACCACAATCATCACGATGCCAGTTTGCCTGGGGTGGGAGAGTGTGAATGCCGACATGGAGGACTTCAATTTGAGCGTGGACGCTTTGTTCCTCTGCGACGTGGTGAAGAACTTTTACACCGGCTATATCGATTCGAATGACGACGTCGTCATGGACCGGAAGATGGTCGCCAAGAACTACCTCAAGGGGTGGTTCTCCTTGGATTTTTTCTCGTCCATCCCCGTGGATTTTATAATCAAGCTAATGGATCCGGATGCTAACAACCTTGAACTTGCCAGGTCCTCACGAACATTAAAGAGCGTACGCTTGCTCCGTTTGACGAAGCTGCTGAGGTTGTTTCGGCTTAAGAAGATCTTCAGGTGGGCAAAGATGTACGTGAACATCCTTGAGGAGAAATTACAGTGGCGAATGAGCGACGGAAGTGTGAAGTTGTCCAAGCTCTTCCTTTTTGTGCTGCTGGTAGCTCACTGGATCGGTTGTTTGAATTTTATGATTTGCAGATTGTACGAGTTTCCTAGTGACTCATGGGTGGTGTACAGTCAGCTTGAGGATAAGAGGTGAGTGAAAAACAAAACTTGCATGATGACCCTTTACAAATTTCCTTAACCCCTTGGAATTCCCACAGCTTCTCGCTACAGTACAACTGGAGCCTTTTCAAAGCACTCGCCCAAATGATAATGATAGGGTTCGAAACCCCCCCCTTCACAAATGTGTCTTGCGAGGTTGCGTCGGACTGGTGCCAGGTCGAAACTTGGATCACCTTGTTGTGTCTGTACATCGGAACTGTCTTTTACGCCTTGCTCATATCCAACATAAGCAGCGTGGTTGGGCAGCTGAACCAAGCCAAGAGGCAGTTCGAGGTGAGCGAGCGAAGCGAGCGAGCCTTGATGAAGACGAGCATGCGAGCCAGCGAGCGAAGCAAGCAGCAAACGAAGCGAGCTAGTCGCAACTAGTGTAGGTGTTGCTGGCTCGCTTCGCTCACAGCTCTCTTCGCTCGCAAGCCTTGATGAAGACGATCCAACGAGCGAAGCAAGCCAGCAAACGAAGCGAGCTAGTCGCAACTAGTGTAGATGTTGCTGGTTCGCTTCGCTCACAGCTCTCTTTGCTCGCAAGCCTTGATGAAGACGAGCATACTCGCGATGAATCCTGTGAAATGGCTGCAGACATAATGGCTACACCCACTACTGAACTAACCCACTCAATTCTTTTGACTCGCTCATTTTGGTTTTGCTTCATTAAAAATGCGCCTCGCTTCGCTTCGCTGGGCGCAGGACAAAATTCTCCACGTTAACGAGTACATGAGGGACAAAAAGTTGCCAAGCATATTGAGGGAGAAAGTGCGGGACTACTTTCACATCCAGTACTCCGAGGGAAAGATCTTTGACGAGAGCGGCATTTTGGCCGAATTGGCGCCTTCCTTGAGGCAAGAAATTTTGAGGTTCAACACAAAGGAACTGTACCTGAAAGTACCCGTTTTTGCCTCCTCGCCCTTCAGCTTCACCGCCAAACTAGCATCGGTGATCAGACCGGAGGTGAGCGAGCGAACGAGCGGAAATGGCTACAGCCACTCACATCCACTACTAAGCTAACCCACCCAATTTGTTTGGCTCGCTCGTTTCGCTCGTCCTTCATTATTAAAAATGCGGCGCAGATCGCCTTCCCCGACGAGGAGGTGATTACCGAAGAAACCACAGGGGAGGAGATCTATTTTATTTATCGCGGAATTGCAGGTGAGCGAGCGAGCCTTGATGAAGACGAGAATACTCGCGATGAATCAACACCCGCGAAATGGCTACAGACATAATGGCTACATCCACTACTAAACTACACTCGATTCTTTTGACTCGCTTCACTCGTTTTGTTTTTGCTTCATTAAAAATGCGCCTCGCTTCGCTCGGCGCAGAAATTAAGTCCAAGCTTATTAAAAACAATACCTTCACGGCCATCGGCGACGGCTGCTATTTCGGTGACGTTGCAGTGTTCAACAGGAACTCGAAAAGAACGGCCACAGTAACCACCAAGACGTTGTGTATCATGTACACGATACAGCGCAACACACTCTTCGACTGCTTGACCGACTTCCCAGAAATCCGCACTTACATGGAAATGGTTTCGAAGAAGAGGCACAGGCGCATGCTGGCTCTTGACCCCAGCCTGACTTCACAAAATTCAGACAAGGACTTGCTTGATGATGAGGATAGCAAAACAGACCTTTTTAGGGAATTGGATGACAGCGGTGAAAATGGCGGCAGCTCGGGAGGGCTCGGATGGGATCAAGTGGAAAAGGGGTTTGCCCCTTTGGGCAACGCTGGAGAAATGAAGATCGAAATGCAGAGAAGGAAGAGTGAGAACAGGCGAAAGAGCTCCGCCTACCAGGTGAAACAGCAAGGATTACAATTGGGACCGCAAGGACATGGTAGCCCTATGCAAAGAGTAGTCATCCCAAAGCCTCAGCTACTTACCACAAAGAGCAAGATGGACATTAACGATCAGGTCAAGGAATTGAATAAAGTGAGGAGGATTGAGAGGAGTCGCAAATATTGATTAAGGATTTATAAAAAAATTGAGAGGAAAAAAAAATTGGGGGGGGGGAGGGGCTAAATAATGTTTGATATGTGTTAAATCGTGTTGCGATACAAGCTAACATTGAAAAAAAATTTAAACTTTCTTTATCTCTTCTCTATCTACCTTAGCTCCAGTGTAAAATTGCGTCGGAAACTACTGTTCTCTTTCCGCCCCGCCCATCCTTCCAAATCTTGATCATATTCAAATTCGGGTTTTCCTCCTTCGCAAACGTCTCACTCGTGAGCCACAACATTTTGCCAGGAGGCGAGGCACTGATGTAATTGACTTCCAACGATTTCAACTTCGTTGATGATGTTGATGTTGATCGCCGACGTTGCATGCCCCCAAACAGCTCAGCCGCTATTGCCTGCGCTCCTCCATGGAGTGTGCCCATTGGATTTAGCTGGTTTTCTGCCACGATGAATGAACCCTTGCCATCTTCGAAAGAAAGTGGTATGGTTTCTGTCAATGATGTGTTCGAGTAATCTGTAGAGCTGTAAACCTTCCCAAAGATCTTTGCGAGTTGTGGGGTTAAAGTTGAGAAACAGGGTTCAGTCATGGCTGTCTCGAACAACTTTCCCATGCCGTCCAGATATTTAACGTGCCTCCCAAAAGCAACGACAACGTCGTTTGCGTCCATTGCCTCGAGCTCGATGAAGCCCATCTTGCGGCCAATCTTGTTGATCTTGCAAACAATTTTCAATTTACTGTCTGCCTTGATGGCAAAATTGTTGATCCGCTCGGCGTAGAGATTAACGCTCACTCCGGGCCTGTGCAGCGTATCAAAAGCTATCACTGGCCAGGAACTTACATCATCGAAGACTGCTAGGAGGCAGCTCAATGGCAATGCGTTGTTTTCATTTCTGCGCCGAGCGAAGCGAGGCGCATTTTTAATGAATCAAGACGCAAAAAGAGTGAAGCGAGTCAAAAGAATTGAGTGGGATGGCTTAGCAGTTGATATAGCCATTATCTAGCTCACCTACAGAGATGAGCAGGAACACGGTAGTTGAAAGTGAGCGATGATACCTCAGCTTCCTGGGAGGGAGAGATGCTAAAGTTCTTCATGTCACTCGAAGCACCTCTGTTGAAGAGAACCTCGCCAAATCCAGGTTTCTTCATTCGATGCTGGATTTGGAAGAACTTTTCTAAGTAGACCAAAGGGGCAGTCATCGATGCAAATTTTGTCATTTTTATTGAAACTTGCTTAATTGTTGTGAATAGAAATATGAGTACAACACCACAAGTAGTCGAAAATAAAAATGAATGGTTCTCGTCCATTAACAACTCAAGTAAGTATATACTAATAGCATATGTAATGGAAATTTATATTTTGTTTTGCAATTCGGCACTTCGGCTCAACACAAAAAAAGAAAAAATTTCGTGCATCACAAGTTTGGCAAGTCTACAAATGGGTTTTGTCACTTTCACCTCCCAATTACTCACATCCTTCCCTGCCCACAACATCAAAAGAAGAAAATACAAAGTAATGACCAAGCTTGATCCTTAATCCTCCGACCGAAAGAAAAACTCCTCAAAATCTACTCCACCCCAGATCTACCTCACCATTGAATCGCATTCAAACTCAAACACACAACACAAAACAGCCATGATGAAACGCTTCAACAACACTAGTTCGGGGCGGCATAGATCAGGATCGAACGACTCCAATTGTTCAGCAGAAGAAGAGAACGCTACCCGTTCAGCCTCCCCCGCTACCCATGCCCACTCTCCAAAAAAGTTCACCCTCACCAACGCTAAAAAACTCTCCTCCTCGAACAATGGCAGCATTTCCCCCATCCCTACCACTAAAATTAGCATAACACCACAAAACAACAATGATGAGAACTCGCCTACCACCCCGAATTCCCGGAACAGCTTCAAAATGCCTAAGAATGACCTCTTAGGCGTGTTCGACCGCAACATTCTTTTGAAAGAGGAGCTGAACCGGCAGTGGATCACCTACCCTTCACTAAAGGATGTGGATCCCTCGAAGCGCGACGAGCTTTTTCGAAAGATTGTCAAGCAGTGCGAAATACTGTGCTCGTTCGACGAGGCTCCTGACAATGATCCTGCTCTGACAGAGCTTCGGAAGAAGGCTCACACCTTCAAGAGGTCCAGCTTGCTCGATTGTGTTGAGTACGTCAACACGCCGGAAGGGCAGAAGATTTTTACCCCCGAGAGCACCATGCAGAGCATTGTGCGTATGGTTCAGGTTAATATACACCGGGCGCTGCCGCCGCGGACAAAGGACTTCGACGTAGAGGAGGATGAGCCCACCTTGGACAAGAAGTGGCCACATTTGCAGGTTGTGTACGAGCTGTTTCTGAGGTTTGTGGTTTCTGCAGAGGTGAATGCAAAGGTGGCCAAGAAGTACATCACACAGGAGTTTTGTCTCACGTTGATTAATCTTTTTGACACTGAGGATCCGAGAGAGAGGGATTATTTGAAGGTAGGGAGAATAATTTCGCAAAACGAACACAAACGTACCCAACTAACCTAACTAACTACCACAACCCAACCCAAACCAAACCAAAACAGACCATTTTACACCGCATATACGGAAAGTTCATGACTCATCGAGCTTATATCCGAAAGTATATCTCCAACGTTTTTTATACCTTCATCTACGAGCAGGAATACCACAGCGGTATCGGCGAATTGCTTGAGATCCTCGGCTCAATAATCAACGGCTTTGCAATTCCGCTAAAACAAGAGCACACCCAATTCATGCAGAAGGCACTGATGCCCCTCCACAAACCAAAATGCTTCGCGGCGTACCAGCAGCAACTCTCGTTCTGCCTGATCCAGTACGTTGAGAAGGACCCAGACACGGCAATTTTTATTCTGAGAAATTTGATCGAAATATGGCCTTGGGTAAACTCGCAGAAACAAGGTGAGATAAATGCTGATTGATGCACAGTGGGACGCAAAAAACTAAAACTGACCCTATCCCCTCCCTCCTCCCACCTCTTCCCACACCCCAACCTACACAGTTTTGTACCTGAACGAGGTGGAAGAATTGCTCGAGCTCCTCGGTTTTGATCAACTACTTGTGATCAAGAAGGAACTCTTCGATCACTTGGGACGGTTGGTGGGGTGTGCCCACTTCCAGGTTTCTGAGCGGGTTCTTTGCCTGTGGAACAACACCCATTTGGTGAATTCCGGATGCTTGAGCCGGCAGCTTGCAGCCGACCTTCTTCCCAAAATCTTCGCACCCCTTCTCACCAAATCTGAAAACCACTGGAATACCATAGTGGAAGGCTTGGCAAGGAGCGTCCAGAAGCTCTACCAGGAATTTGACCCGGCCCTGTACGATTCGTGTGCGGCGGATCATGAAGCTGGCCTTTTAGTGAATCTCGCAGAAGAGAGAATTACCGAGAACACACTTGATAAGTGGGCAGAACTAGAGCAGCAGCGAGCTGCGAAGTAGAGGAAGAGGAAGAGGAAGAGGAAGAGGAAGAGGAAAAGCATCTTCCATTTTGTTGTAATCTGTTGTTTTAATACCGTCATTTATAACGTCCTCCTTCTCAACCCTCCTCCTCCGCTCCAAAACCTATCGAATAAACACAATTAAACCCCAAAAAAAAATCATCTCACTTGTTGTCACTTGTTGGAGCTCAGTTCCCACATCTGCCTACCCAAGATCGATGAATCCCCCTTTACCCGCCACTCGATTTCAATCGCGTAATCACGCTGATTTTTGCTATCACGATTCAATTTCAGCGTTCCAGTAACCTCTCTTATACTTTCTTTGACCAAACTTTGTTCTAGCCACAGCAATGTCTGCGCCCAGTGCGTAGGCGTTGACTGGCACCCCGTTGAAAACTCGACCAAACAATTCGGGCCGTCAAATCCAATGTCGAAACTCAAGACAAAGGCGTTCATTGTTTTTCCCTCCGCAATAGTCAGTTCGAACTCGCTGCGCCGAGCGAAGCGAGGCGCATATTAATGAATGAAGAAAGAGCGAGAATAATGTTAGTTTAGTAGTGGATGTAGCCGTCTGTAGCCATTTCGCGGGATTCAAGGGAAATACTGAAAAAACGCAAAAAAAGGCGAATAACTGAAACGGCCGTAGCTCCAACGTATACCGTCTTCTGACGCTCAAATTTGGACACGGTGGCTAGTTCGGACAGGCGCATCTTTTGGTGCTGCAATGCGAGTATTCAGGGACGGTCCACAACACGCCATCTGCATGTCAAGGCTCGCTCGCTTCGCTCGCTCACCTGCTGAAATCCAGCTCGTTGTCCTTAACGGTCGTCAATTCCGCAGACCAGAACTCAAATCGATTCGAGATGATTTTGTTTGCCTCTACAACTTCCACCGCCGCCTCGTTCTTCTTGAGCCGCTCTCGCCCCACCATTTCGATCATGCTGGACATGTCAAAGTCGTATACATTTTTCCAGAACTCCTCGCTTGTTACGTCCGACACTGCCTCTATGTGCATGTTGGTCTTGTTTGGCCACATTATTCCCGTTTTCGGGTTCATGTACCTATCGCGCGCCGAGATGACCGAGGGGAGCATCGTCTCGTACAGGAGCGCGTAGCCCATCCACTCTGACACGATAACGTCGATTTTGGGGTGGGAAAGTGGGAGGTGGGGGGAGAGGTCGATGTCCTCCATCTTCCCGCGTATCAACGTAATGGTATCGGAGAGATCGTTGTCAGAAACAATTTTACGGGCGTGAACTATTATGTTCGAATCGTCGACGCCTATCACCTTTTTCGCGCCAGCCTTTGCCGCAAACATTGAGAGTATGCCAGTGCCGCAGCCAACGTCGAGCACGATCTTGTCCTTGAAGAGAGTTGGATTGTTGAGAATTGATTTTCTGTACGAGTCTGTCCGAACAGTGTCGGTTAGCATGACCTTGTGGATGTGCGAATAGCCGTACCCGTCGAAATAGTACGAGTCGTTGTCAGCAGTTGGGGGAAGGGGGGGGGCGTTGACATCATTGTTGTTCTCGGTACCCGACGTCAGCCTGGCGATGAGCTCGTTCGCCGCTTTTAACTTTTGCTCGAGGTCATTGGTGTGGGAGGAGAGGTTCAAGTCGGTGAGATCAACACCACCAAAATTATTCTCATTATCATTCTCGTTCGATTTACTGTCAATGAGCTGTAGCAACTCGTCACAGCAGACCAAGTAGCCGTCGTTTTCTAAAATAGGCTTGTAAAACTTTTCATTATCCTCAGTCTCCTCGAAAATAGATTGTTTGAGGATTGCTGATTTGATTGACTCTTGTGATGAGGAAGCAGGTTGGGCTCGAATGAAGTTAATAATCTTGACTGCATCGTAGAACTCAAGGGAGTGGTTGGGGGGGGTGACGGATTTTATTAAACTTTGAAGGTCGAAATTGTACAACTCCTTGTCGCAGGACAATGAAGCAACAAGCGATTCATGCGTTTTTGCCAACTTAGTAGGAGCAATTAGGGACCGAAAAGAAGCAATAGCTTCTGCGTGATCACTAGACCAACTAGAGCAATCAGACATACTTAGTGTGTTTGTTTGTGTTGGGTTGATTGGTTGTATGGGAAACAAGACAAATTTACTGCGAGGAATTTAACATTTAAGACCTTCCCCAAACACCCAAAGTGCCAAAAAGCAACAACTAATAACTATGATACCCCCACCACACCTGAAAGTTCTCTTCTTTCTCAATGGTGCGGTTCAATCGTTTCCGTTGGTTGCCCTCTCTACATATCTCAATTCGATTGCCAAGATTGACATCAACCTTCTGTCACTTTATGGTGCATCATGTTTCCTTCCATATCTCCTAAAACCGTTCTATGCAACAGTGCTTTGCGTGGTCCCCATCAGACCCTTCCTCGTCGCCTGCTATGTGCTGTCCGCCCTCTCGTTCATATTTACAGCTTTGGCTGTGACAGACAATGCGCAAGCTGTTGCTTTTGTGGTCGGGTTCAGCCGCTCTCTCACGCAATCAGCAGCGGACTTTGCGTTGACTGTGGTTTTGTTGGAGTACGCCCGGGTTCACTACAATTTTAAGAAGCCTGTTCTGTTCAAACGGGCGGTTGCCTACTTTCAGAGCGAGGCGGCAACGTGCCGAAACGTTGGGAGTTTTGTTGCTAGCTTGGGCTGTGCAATAGTGTTCGGAATTGGGAACAGCACAGCAAGCGCTGCCCAGGCGAAGAGCATGTTGCTGCTGACGGCGGTATTACCCGCTGTTGCAGCGATTCTGACAGTGGTGTATTTCGACGAAGTGTCGTCAATCTCAACAACATCGTCAAAATCAACATCAACATCAACATCTGGTGATAGCAGCAGTGACAGCGGTAGCGATGACGACGACAACACCGAAAGTTTGCTACACCCTCTCGCTCCCACTCTCACCCTCCCACCCGCATCCGTAAACCCCCCCCCAAACCCGCCCCCTCAACCCAACTTCAAACTGGGGTTAAACGAAATTGCAGCGGCAGTGCTGATTCAGCTGTTGCTGGTCATGGTGGCTTTTTTTTCAACCTTCCCGAGTCAAATCTTTGTCGGAGTTTTCGTATTTGTGGCAATGCTGCTTTTCTTCGTCATTTACAACCTCTTCGTCAAGAATATGAAGAACAACAACGAAAAACAAAACAAGCAGATCAAGGTTGGGATGTTTTTGGTTTTTAGAATGCTCGCGCCGACTTTCAGCTACCAATACAGAAGCTATAGCTACGGTTTGTTCGAGTCGAAGGCGGCCTATTTGCAAATACTGAGCCTGGTGAGCAGCTCGGCACTGATGCTGGGGGGCATGTTTTTCCAGCGATACATTGCGAAGAAAACTGACAGGGTGGGGAGCGTTTTTGTCGTCACGACAATTCTTGCGGTGGGGGGTAGTCTGAGTTTCTTAGTAATGTGCGGAAGGGCTGCGCAGGATCGAAGTGTTGAGGACAATTTTGCATGGGCAATTCCAATTACATTTGTGACGGGTTTTTTGGGAGAGGTGGCGTTTTTGCCCAGCGTCATGCTGGCGAGTTGTTCGCTCGTAGGGGTGGGTGATAGACGGGTGGATGAGATGATTTGGGCCCTTTTCACTGCCGCAATTGATTTTGGAAACGAGCTGAGCGACTGGATTTTGGTGGTGTTGGTAGATAGGATTGGAATTAGCAGGGAGGATTGGAGCGGACTTCCAACTCTTCTCTTCGTTTGTGGTGGATTTAGTTTGGCGACTCTGGGAGTTTTGCCATTGATTAGAGTTTAACAGGAAGAAATAGACGAAAGAGAACAAGCACTGAACGAAAAGTTTTATATTTTATGCTAAAGAATATGCTAGATTTCATAGTCGTTAAAAATGGGAATTTAAAATCGATATTTATTCGTAACCTACAACCACTAGCACCTCACTCCCCCGATATAAAGGCATTCATTCATTTTATCATATGTTTCAGCAACAGAACAACTATCAGCGACAGCTTGCCTCGAGACCTGTCCCAAAAGCAGACATGATCTACGAAAACTACATGAGACAACTCGCCAGGTCCAAGGCTGACCAAGAAGCGGCATTCAGAGTTTCTCTGATGGATCCAGCTGGCGCGCCTAAAGAGCTGTGTACTACCAATAATGACTATGATGAGCTTGCGCCTTTTGAACAAGCCCAAAAGCGAGGAACGCGAAGAACAGCTTATCCACAGTATTCGGACGATAACACTTCAAACCAAGTTGTTTTTGATCAGGAAAAACACAACCACGAACTTGGACTTCGAGCGAGGGAGAAACAGAGGGAAGAAGAGATGCTCTACAACGCAGTCAAACCGGGCAACGCGTTGAATCGCTCAGTGACAGGTTCCGCATACGCGGCACAGTGTATGGCGGACCTCGAAGAGAAGCGCCGAGCCCAGCGCCAGGCCAAGCAGGACAAGATTAACGCTGAGCGTGATGATGAAGTTCGGATAATCGCGGAGCAGCAGATTATGTCTCAGCAAAGAGATCGGGAGCTCGCAACGCAGCAACTCAGGCACAAGATGGTGGAAAATAGAGATTCGGCAGCCAAGCAAGCCTACGAACAGCGAATGAACGCCGGAGAGTCCAGGCAGCAGCAGACGTTTGCGCTGCAAAAACGAATGGAAAGCGGTTTGGGACAAGGAACGAGTGATTATTTTGAGTCAAGGACGTCGAGTGAGAGCAACCCGCACAAGGCCAGAATCCAGGAGTTGCGCGAGTTACGATGGGCGAAAGAGGCGGGTCAACATCCTGGCAACAACAACAACAACAACAACAACAACAACAACAACAACAACAACAACAACAACAACAGCAACAACAACAACAACAACAACAACAACAACAACATGAAGAATATGGTCCTGCACGAACAACAACAGAAAGAAAACAGTCAGCCAAATAGATTCAATTCATTCCGTGCCCATGGAGGCGGCAGATCCTCAATCGATTTGACATGGGGTTGATATTTGTGAGATAGTTTCAACAGTACTTTTTTAACGCACACCAATTCAATCATCTCCTCCTTCCCCTTCCCCTTCTCCTTCCTCGCGCATCGACCTAAGCTTCTCCTTCATTTCTTTCACTCTCTCATCCTTGTGAGCCTCAAAGTCTTCGTGTTTCCTCCTGCCCTCCAAATCCTCCTCCCTCTCCTCCTTCCCCTCCTCCTCCTTCTCCTCCCTCCTACTCAACTCACTCATCCGTGACCGCTTCTCGTTTATCTTTCCCTCCCGAACTTCTCTCCTCAAGCAATATCCCTCCCACGCTCCATTCTCCAACCTCTCACCCTCACATAACCACCACCTGTCTTCGTGGCCATAATCAGCATGCTCAAGACCAATTCCCTCCCCCTCCCCAACAATATCCTTATCTAAATTCAACTTTGCCCCGAAATCGTCCTCCAATTCCCCCTTCCCGAACAAGTGCAACAACCTATTAATTCCCCTCTGTTTCGCAGGCACAATCTTGCTCACTTGGAACCCCCGCTTTCTCTTGGCAGCTGCTCCGCTGACATCCACCCTCCCGCTCGCGTCCTTGCTCCACTCGAAATTGAACCAAGCGAAAAACTCTCCGAAGTCGACCCCCCCGCTGCCGTCCTTGTCGATCTGACTGTAGCAGTCGTCTACCTCCTCCTTGGGAATTTTCAGCAGCGTCCCCTCCTTGAGCAAGTTCCTGAACTCAACCTTGTCAATTTCGCCGTCGCCGCTAGTGTCGTAGTAGCTGAACGCCTCCTGCATCTCCGCCTTGAACTTTTCCTCGTCGTCCATCTTTCCCCTCTCCGTGTGATTGCGTTTGTCATCCTCCTTCACGGTCTTCTCCATTAGCTTTACCTGCTTCGGAACTGTTTCGATTAGGTACTTTCTGTCCAACTGCACCCGGGCGTCCTCGACAAACGTCGCGAGCTCGTTTCGAGCCTCGTCGCCAATAACTTTTTTGAACTTGGCCATTTGAACTCTATGCATGAGCGCGTTCTTCGCCTTGACGCAGCTGGCGTAGTGCCTTTTCGCGTTCACCCCCATCTTCTTCAGCTCCTCGCACACGTCTTGCCTCAGGTTCTTGATCTTCCTGGCGGCTTCGACCCTATGCATCAAGTATTCCTTCGCCTGCGCCGAGCAAAATGATCGAGTGGGTTAAAAAATTTGTAGTGAAGTTTTTGAGGTGTGGAATCAGTTAGAATTGTGTCGGGGGAGACCCCCGAAACCCCCTTCTCCGCTGCGCTCGGCTTTCCGCTGCGCTCGCTCGCGGCACTC
Organism: Parmales sp. scaly parma; assembly: GCA_030267985.1. Taxonomy (NCBI): domain Eukaryota; class Bolidophyceae; order Parmales; species Parmales sp. scaly parma. Next base: position 139,253 of record BRYC01000225.1, on the reverse strand, counting down.
CGCTCACTCACCTCCTTGACCATTTGCTCGAAATTCTTGCTCTCGTAACCTCTGTTGAGCAAGAATTCGATCGCCTCCTCGTACTTCACCGTGTACACCATGCTGCTTTCCCCCCGCACCGCAAGCAAGCGATAATCATCGTTCTTCTTGATGACAAACCCCTTTGCTCGCTCACTCCGTTGGCTAAAATAATTGACGTTCTTCACCCTCGCATCATTGAGCTTCTTGTACTTCTTCCCTCTCCTGACCAGCTTGCCGTAATCCTTGTCCCTCCTCTCGCTGAAAACCAACGCCCGCGATGCGGTCACCGCCAAAAATTCCACTGCCTCGATGCACCTAAGGTAGTAAGTGCTTGCTCTCAACGCCGTGGCGTGTAGCCACTCCACGTGCTGAATCGTTTGGGCATAGCTCAAAAGTGCCTCCTGAGCGCTTTTCACCAGTCCCTCGAACGCTATCTCCTTCCTGCTGTTCAAGTAGTACACTTGATTATAGTTTCTCTGGCTTAATTTTTCAATCCTCTTTTTCGTCTCTTCAAACTTGACGTACTGGCACAGCCCCTTGAACGCTGCGCCGAGCGAAGCGAGGCGCATTTTTAATGAAAGACGAGCGAAACGAGTGAAGTGAGACAAACGAATTGGGTGGGTTAGCTTAGTAGTGGATGTAGCCGTCTGTATCAATTTCGCCCACTTCATTGCTCGAGTCTTCCAAAAGGCTCGCTCGCTTCGCTCGCTCCCCCACCTTCAACCTGTTTCTTTTTGTGTCGCCTCGCCTTCTTACTCATAATGATCAACTGCCGACTCGCAAGGACCCGGTGTTTGAAGTTCGGAAACGCGTCCACAGCCATCTGAGCTAACTCCAAGTACGTCTTCGCCTTCTTCCCGGCAATCAATAAAATCTTCTTGCTTCTCCGCTGCGTCTGGATGTGCTTGTGCGCAGCGATAGCCCGCTTCATGAGCCAGATCATCGCGTGTTCCCTCCTCTTGTTGTACCACTTTACGTGGTTCTCCCACGTTTGCTCAATGTGCCCAGATCGTTCTGGAGGAGGTCTCATGATTTGGTGGACCCAGGGCGTGTAGGGGATGTCACTGCGCCGAGCGAAGCGAGGCGCATTTTTAATGAAGCGCGAGCGAAACGAGCGAGCCAAACGAATTTGGTGGGTTAGTTCAGTAGTGGATGTAGCCATTATGTCTGTAGCCATTTTGCGGGATTCATCGCGAGTATTCTCGACTTCATCAAGGCTCGCTCGTTTCGCTCGCTCACCTTGCATTCCCCTTGAGGTACTTTCGCACACGAATCACGTTCCCACTCGAGGCAAACTCGGCGTAGTCGATCAAGTCCTTGTCGTTCTGAATGCCAAAATCGGACAGCAACGTGTTGACTTCCGTCTTTTCGACCTTCAAACTCCCCATTGCACACAGTGCTGAAGCGAATTTTCGAGCTGGCAAGGTTCCGGAATCTGTATCGTCCAAAATTTCGAAAATTGCAACCATGTCTCGGATGGAGTGGCGCCGACCCAAGTTGGCCGACATCTGCCCACTACCATCCACATCATTAGACTTCGACTTCGGCTTCGGGGAGAAATCGAATCTCGACGTCGGAAGCTGTTTTGGGGGTGCAGCATTTTTGAATATTTTCTGGACAGTTTTATGGTGGTGAAGAGTTTCCGGCGTCGGGCCGACCAAATTCGACATCGGCCGCACTTTGCCCATGGGAGTCGCTCTTGGGCTCTGGGGCATCATTGGGGGGATGGTGGTGGTTGGGGTGGGGGAAAGCATTTCTGGAGGCAGGGGGGCCAACTTTTTCGACTTCAATTTCGATTTCGTCTTCGACATGGTTTTATCATTGTTTTTTTGTTTCGTCGTCGGTGGAGAGGAAGAGGGAGACGGAGGGTGATGCTCCGAGGCGGGACAGTAGCCAACGCTAGGAGCCTTCTTGATTGGGGAAATCGCCCTTTTTTTCTTCGAATTCGATTTTGAATTCGAATTCGTTGTTGAGTTGTTGACTATGCTGAAGGGGGAATTGGCTGGCGAATAACGATTGTGATTGTTGTTATGCCAAGGACCAGGAACCGAATTGTTCGAATTCTTCGAATTGTTGTCGTTTTCGTTTTCGCTGTTGTGGATGGAGAATGCGTCGTTGTAGACGTCCTCCAGAGTAAACTCTTGGTTGGAAATTTGTTGCTGAATTTCTTCCTGGGGTGGGGCGGTTTTTGCCGCCTCCTTCTGGTCAATATTCTTGATCTGGCGACCGTCTTGACCCTCCAAGACCAACACTTGCGTTCCCTCCTCGAAGAAAAGCATGTCGTCAGGGGAGTCCAGGGGGGCTCCGATGAAAACGGAGCTAGAGTTTTGGAAAACGATTTTTGAAGTTGTTGCTGTGTTATGAGGAGCGGCGGAGGCGGAATCGTCGTTGAAAAACAGTTCGTCACTCTTCTCAAATCTGACCTTGTCCTCGCTGTCCATGATGTTGATGCCCCCCGTGTCGTTGTCGTTGTCCTTGTCGTCGTCTTCAAAAATAATATTTTTACTCTTTTCGGGAGATTTTGATCTCGATCTCGATCTTGTTCCTCTTCTTCCAATATTTTTTGATCCCGGACGCGATCTACTGTTGTTGACCGCGTAAGGTGTGTGTACGTGGTGAGAGCTCGTGTTTAATGTAGGGCTAACTCCCGCTCCTCTCTCAATGACTGGTGGCAGCTCAGGCGCAGTCACCTTTAAACGACTCTCAATTACCATGCTCAGATCGAAATCTGCCTTCTCGTTCAAGCTGAAAATACTCTGCATCAAGGCACTATTCTCCAAGCTCATTTCATAGTTCAAATACTCGTTGTCCTTCTTTTCGTCCTCCACCAGCGATTCCATTTCGCGCTACGCCATATAAAAAAGAAAAAACAATTAGCAGCATGCATTGACGTTATTGCCCCTCCTTTTACTCCACTCCGCTCCAACTTCATCCCACTCACCTCTTCCCAACTTTTCTCCCGATCGAAATTTTCTCCCCCCGAAATTTCTGAGCGCTGCTGCGCCAACACCCAGAACTCATTTTCAGGCGTTGGGATTGATTTTTGCTGATGTTTCAACTTCTTCATGTCGGCCTCGTACGCGACAGGAAGAGCTCTTTTTAAGTCGTCCGCCGCGGTCAAGATTCGCATCAAGTCCTTGGCGATTACTGTCAGCGCGGGTGCGGGTGCGGATGCGGATGCGGATGCGGTTTTTAAGGAACAGTGCAACACGTTCGCAATGTTCTTGTCCAGCAAATAGTTGCACAACGGCGGACAAGTTTGGCAAGCCCTCAGAATGCACTCAAACCCGTCCGTCTGCAGCGCCAAATCGCCGCCAAATCTCTTCAAACAGTGAATGACTTCGGATATTGCCGACAGTGATGGAACCATTTTGGACTTGGCGCGATTCTCGATGATTTTCTTTCTCTTGAGAACTGTCTCTCGGGCGATCATGTGTAATCCTCTCTCTTTCTTTCCGTCCTCCAATTGTTGGAGAAGTTGCTGCCGGTTTATGAACTTTTCGATCCTCAATCTCTCCTTCTCTCGCTGTTTCTTGTCCGCTTCTAGCCGCTCTTTCTCCTCCTTGGTTTCACATTCGCGCTTGTTTCTGTTTGCATTGTCTATCCGGATGAAAGTCGTTTTCTTAATCGAAAAGTAGATTCGGACGAAGCACTGAAGAACGAGAGCCTTGTCGTTAACCATCTTGAGGTACTTCTGGTGCATCAAATAAGCTACAAGCTGGAGAGCAAGGTAGCGACGAATGTGGGCCTGGATAAGAATTGCAGCAATTTTCCTTTCGTGAGCGGTTAGAGCTCGTTGGAAAATGCGGTGCTTTCTCCGTCGTTTGGCGAGAAAAATTCGGGCGAAGCATTGAAGAATTACCGCATTGTCGTAGCGTCGAATTCGCAAGTCTTCGATTCTTTGCTTCTCGACCGCTTCGAGCCGTGAGGCTTCTTTCAATTCGTTGTGAAGGCGCTCTTCTTCCTCGACTGTCGAAGTGAAGAGGGTTTTTTGGACCTGTAGTTTTTCTTGTTGGGAAATGAGATCAAGGTTTGTTTGTTCTTTCTTGGTTGTAAGCGTCTGGATTTCGGTGTTGAGAGAATCATTCTCGGATGTTATTTTTTCAACTTCAGTGTTGAGATGGTTGAGTGTGGATTGTTGGGAATTCAGTTGAGCAATGAGTTCAGGAGATTTAAGGAGTAACGTTTGCTTGAGTTGATCTGATTGGAGCTGTTGAGTTTGGAGGTCGAGCAGGGACTGTTGGATCCTCTCCTGGTTGAGCCTCTCGGCATCAATGAGAGAGTTCTGGGTATGTAAACGTTGTTGGGCATTGGCAAGCTCTTCCTGCTGCTTCAGGTTGGCATCGACGAGTTTTTCTTGCATCAGCTGCTTTTGGGATATTTCATCTTGGATTTTTGTTGCTGTTTCATATTGGATTGTTGTTGTGGGTGAGGGGGAGGGAGGGGGGGGGGAGGAGGAGAGGGGGGGAACAAGAGTTGCATTTATTTCTGCTTCAGTTGGGTTGGGATCTGGTAGCTGGGGGGGGTGAGAATCTTGCATTTCGGGTATTTCCTGTGTTTGAGAGTTGGGGGGCTCCTCGTCAGCAATCACGGTGTGGTAACGGCTTGGAGTTTGGAATTTTTTTGCCTTTTACATATTTTTCCCACGAGACAACATGAGCACATTTAAACAAAGTTTCAAACTTTAAAGTGATGTTTCGCGTCAACAAAAAGACAACAACTATAGTCGTACCGACGTATATCTTACCGATTCTGGGAGCCCCTTTGATATTAGCTGCTCTCAATTCTCTGTGCCGTACAAAAAAGAAACCATCTTATGACATAATTGACTTTGAATCCAAAAAAGAGTGTTCAAATCACTCAGAAACCACCTCTCCTGCCTCATCATCGTCATTGTCACCCACCGTAGCACCTTATCCGTGTGGTGAGGCTGCCGATTTTGAAGCTTGGGGGAAAGCCCTCCTTGCCTGGCTTACAACTTATCGAACGAAGTGCAAATCTCTTCCTGTAATTTCTCGCGTCGAGCCGAATTACTTGAGGAACGCGCTTCCCACGTCCGCACCGGAAAAACCAGAGCACTGGTCTTCCATCATGAGCGACCTAGACAGCAAGATCCTCCCCGGCTTGACGCATTGGGAGGCATCGAACAAATTCTTCGCCTATTTCAAACCACATTCGTCTTATCCAGCCGTGCTTGGGGAGCTCGTCTGCGCCGGTCTGAATGTGATGGGCTTCGATTGGATTGCTTCTCCCTGCTGTACTGAGCTCGAGGTGGTGACGATGGACTGGTTGGCAAAATTTCTCAACCTGCCATCCCAGTTTCTCCATTCTGCGGAGGGGCCGGGGGGGGGAGTAATCCAAGGATCGGCCGGCGAATCTGCCACGGTGGTGCTCCTCGCAGCTATAACGAAGGCGAAAAAAAAATTTCCAAAGCTAACGAGGGAGAAGATGGTTGTGTATTGCTCTGACCAAACACACGCCATTGTCCAGAAGGCAACAATGATATTGGGCATCCATTTCCGCTCGATTCCGACCTCAAAAGAAACTAATTATGCTTTGAACCCAGATAGGCTTGGTGCCAATTTGAGACGGAGTAAGAAGGATGGCCTTATCCCCATTGCCGTCATTGCCACAACAGGAACCACCAGCAGTTGTGCTTTCGGTGTGTTGAGCTAGCGAAGCGTCTATATTCATGAACAGCACAATCGACTAACACAACAACCCACAACACACAACACACAACACACAACACAGACCCGATCGTGGAGATTGGTAAGATCTGTCAGGAGATGGATTTGTGGCTGCACATCGACGCTGCATATGGTGGAGCTTACGCTTGCCTTCCCGAGATGGAAGAGAAGTTCAAGGGACTTGAGTTGGCAAATTCCTTCTGCGTGAACTGCCACAAGAAGCTACTTTGTCCGTTCGATCTTGCTGCTCTTTACGTCGCCGACCGGAAGCACCTCTTGGATGCGTTAAGTCTTCAACCCGAGTATTTGAGAAACGCTCACAGTGAGTCTGGGGCGGTGGTGGATTTTGAGGTGCGGAGACATGCGATGAATCCCGCGAATAGATTTAACTAAACTAAATTAAATTAACCCACTCAATTCCTTTCGCACCTTCTTCGCTCTGCGTAGCACTGGCAAATGCCACTTGGGCGAAGGTTCAGATCGCTGAAGTTGTGGTTCGTGATGCGGAGATTTGGTGCCGATGGGATGAGAGATCATGTCCGACGTGGTGTGGACCTCGCTAACCACTTTGCCGAGCTCATTAGACGGGAGAACATCTTAGAGCTGTACGTAGAGCCGAGTTTGTCCTTGGTGTGTTTCAGGTGGGCTGGCAGGGGAGAGGAGGATCAGCAGAAGTTGCTGGACGCCGTCAAAAGAACTGGAGATCTTTTCGTCATTCACACGAAACTGGAGGAGAAGATTGTGATCCGGCTCGCTTGTGGAGGGTTGGAGCAGTCATTTTTGGACATCGACAATGCTTACGATGTAATAAAATCATGTGTAAAGAATCTCAAAACAAACGAGCAGCAAGAGCAATCATAAAATGCAACAGATTTAAAGCCCACAACATACACAGTAGTTTTAGTTGGATTTCTCCAAGTTGATCTTTACACCGTTCTCCTTTGCCCACTTGCGAATTATTCGCACCATGTACTCGACCTGCGGATTACTTGTGTTTTTGACCATTTGCAGTATGTCCCTTAGATCTTCCTTGGCCGCCTTCCCGGCCACCACCGCTTGAAACACGCCCACGCAGGCTCCTCTCTTGCCCTCCCAGTACTCTGGGTCCGGGTCGAGCCTCTCCAGAACGTCGAACGCCTTGGCGGCATACAAAAACGCTCCCATGCGGTAGCAATCGTTAGCGATCAGGTTCAACAGGTTCAAACTCTCGTTGCTCGTGTCCATCTTTAAGTAGAGCTCCCAAGCGTTTCTAGGGTTATTGTTCATGATGTAGCACCGTGCCAGCCAGCTGATGTAGAAATATTCGGCCTTGTACTTCTCATTCTGGACCAACAACAGCGCCTCCTCGGCGTGCTTAAAGTTGCCCGTGGCGGCCAAACTAATCCCGTGGTTCCAGTTGAAGTCGTCGTCGTTGTACATGTAGGCTTTCACGCTGTTCAAGTAGATGTTAACGTCCTCGAACTGCTTGAGCAGGAAGAAGCAACTGGCCATGCACTGTCGGCCGGGAATTGTGTCGCACTCGCTGGCACTCGCTCCAACGAGCTGGAAAAAAGTTTGGGCGTTGCGCAAATTCTGCGCCGAGCAAAATAATTGTAATGTAAGGTTAGCATTGGTTTTGGTCGCGTAATACAGTCATTTTGCTCGCTCACCTCCCGTGTCCCCATGGATTGCCCCATGCAACTATTCACCACTCCTTTTAGTATATACTCCTGGGGGGTGGAGGGCTCTAAGTCTTTAAGGAGCGCGTCAGCTTCTTGGACGCCGTCGTGCCGGAGGTAGTATATTACCAGGTTGAGCCGAGCCTCGGGCACGAAGTCAATGAGGCTAGGGAGCACCTGGAGGGCTTGATCTCCATTGCTGAACACGACCATGTTGTGGCGGATCAAATCGTTGGCCTGGAGAATGTGGCCGTGGTCCGCCAAAACCTTCAGCTCCGTTTCAGCCGCCTTGCCATTGTACAGGCGAAAGTGGTTGCAGGCCTTGAGGTTTATTGCGACGGCACTGTCGGGGTGGGTTTGCAGATAAACTGCGAGGATTTCAAGACTCACGTCATAGTAGTCGAGCTTGTAGTATCACATAGCAACGTACACGTTGAGGGCAAGATCGTCCCTGTTCTCTAATAGCAAACGTTTGTATATATCGGTAGCCTCCTGGAAGTGGCTCCGTAGGTAGTGGATAGCGGCCAGCGAGAGCTGGTCTTCGTTTGTGTCGGTGAGTTTTTGGTGGTACTGCATGAGCTTCTGCTCGTCGTTGAGCTTGTGGCAGACATGGAAAAGGATTCGGTTCTTAAGGGCAGATTCAGGTTCGTATTCGTTGGCAATCTCCTCGGCTTCCTTGTACATCTGCATGTAAAAGTAAACCGCAGCAAGATGGAGCTTGACCTCAGGTGGAGGTTTGCCGTAGTTTCCGGATAGGAGCTCGGTGTACGCTTCCTGAGCACGTTCGTAGCGGCCCAAGTGGAATGCGCTGTGGGTTGGGGTGTTGGGGATGGGGTGTTGGGGTGGGAGGGGTTGGTTGGGGTGGAAAAAGTTAGTTTTGCCAAGGAGAGAGAACAAAGTGAAAAAACCTACCTGTACCCGATCCACATCAGATTAGAAACGTCGTCTTCGGACTCTCCGGACTTGCGATTAAAATCCAACAGAGCTAGAGCCCCAGTGAAGTCACGCTTGGCAATAAATTCTGAAAGCACTGGAAGGGTTTGAGAGTTGGACTTGGTTTTCCTTTTGCTGGACGTGGACTGCTTGGCCCTGGACATCATCATGATGAATTGTCTAACTAACTAAAAAACTTTGTGTGTGGGTAGAGAGTCGTGCGAGGGGGTGATTTAAGCAAGACGAAGTTTAAAAATGGAGATGAAAAAATTTAAGAAAAAAAAAAAAAAATAGCACAAATTATAGTTCGCACCATCTCTAGAACCCATATTACATTTCTCGTCTCATCCTCAACATAAATCAAGTGACAGAGCTTTTCACCACAAAAAGTCCTACTCTTGGACGAAGAAATTATCAAATCAGCCCCTAGCTTAACCCCCCAACTCCAACTCCAACTCCAACTCCAATAAACCATCCATGTCTTCTGCTATCGCACGACTATCCACAAACGAAACAAACGAAGCAGCTAGCGGCCTTGCAGCAGAGAAAGAGGCGAAAGATGCTAACTTCGACCCAACATCTGGTGCTCGTGGGGTCCCAGGCCGAGGGGTAACTCCTGATGTGCG
>BRYC01000225.1:32793-117120 GCA_030267985.1 Parmales sp. scaly parma | reverse complement strand
GGGGGGGGGGGGGGCGCGTCGGATGAGGATGAGGAGAAGGAGAAGGTGGGAAATTTCGATTCCCAACTTTTGAAAAATAACCGACTTTCGGAACTGGCCTCTACGCTACGGATGAACACCCCCACCCGACGCTCAATCTTCTACATAATTATGTCGAGCTCCGACTACATTGACTGCTCGAACAAGCTGACTAGAATGAACTTGAGGGGAAAGGAACCGAGGGAAATCGTTAGGGTGCTGGCCACGTGCTGCGGGAGCGAGGGCAAGTACAACGAGTATTACAGCCATCTGGCCGGTCGAATTATAGAGGAGGACGAGGGGGCGAAGTTCACTTTTCAGCTGACATTCTGGGACATGTTTAAACAATTCGGGGAAATGGAGTTGAGGAAGGCGAGCAATCTGGCAAGGCTGCTGAGTAGTTTGGTGATCGGACGGGGGGTGGGGATGAATGTGTTGAAGGTTGTTGCGTTCGAGGAGATCGAGGAGGAAGCGAGCGCGGTGTTCTTCACCGTTTTTTTCAAGAGCTTGTTTGATGAGGTGGGGGAATTGGAGGTCGAGGCTTTGTTTAGTGATTTGCGGGAGGATCTGAGGGAAGGGGTGCGGCTTTTCTTTGATCGGTATCTGAAAAATTGTGATAGTAATAAGAAGGGGGGGAAGGGGAACGGGAACGGGGGGAGGGGGAACAAGGACTGGAGGCGGAAATTTAAAAAGGCGGTGAAGATTTTGGGGAAACATCGGGAAAGGGGGGCGGATGAATTATCAGTTGGGGATGGGGGCGTGGCAAGGGGAGATGAAGATGAGGAGGAGAACGGGGGGAGGGCGTACAATGACGATGACTGGGATTGATAACATTAAACCACCGATTAATGAGAAAAAATTGAAATTTTGCTATTTTTGGAAATTGGCTGGTTCGCACTGGTGTTGATGTTGGAACTTGGAAGGGGGTCGAAACGGCCAACGCCCAACTCGCAGTACTCCAGGGGGTGTGTTCAGGTCACGGGAGGGGGCTCGGGGAGCAGGGGGGCAATGCCGCGGAGGATGTTTGACCCTCCTGAGCCAAATTGGGAAGGTGATGATTGATCCAATCTGGAAGGAAGCCAGTGAGTGGTAATCTCGTCCCCGCTTGATATCTTGTTGTTGGTGGGTGCACCCGGCGCATGTAAAAGCCAGCAGTTACAGTTTTCTGGCTTGAGGGTGGGGTGGGCGGTGGAGCACAAGTGCAAGATGACTTGATGAGAAATCGGCAATGAAGATTGCCAAAAAATCAGATTAAAACCACTTTCCGACCAGCAAAAGATTGGTCATCGCAGGAAGGCGATGCAAAGCAGCTGTGGTCATCGACATCAAGCTTTTCAGGCCGCGCAAGCAGGGTAACGGCAAAAGCGCAAAAAACATTTCGGGGGAAATTCCAAAAAACTCAATTTTGTCCACCTTTAGAGTTTTTTCATTGTCGCGGTCAGATGTTTTGCTTACATTATGATATATTCATTAATATTTTGAAGTTTTCATACACTTTTGAGTAAAATAAGTTTCAAGAATTTAAATTAATCTTAAGATCATTTTTAAATTTGTCTAATTCGCTTAGTATGATTGATATAAATTCTTTCAACTTCTTTTACTCCAAAGTGTATAAAAACCTCAAAATGTCAATTAATATATCGTATTGTAAGCAAAACATCTGACCGCGACAATGAAAAAACTCTAAAGGTGGACAAAATTGAGTTTTTTTGAAATTTCCCCCGAAATGTTTTTTGCGCTTTTGCCGTTACCCTGCTTGCGCGGCCTGAAAGGCTTGATGTCGATGACCACAGCTGCTTTGCATCGCCTTCCTGCGATGACCAATCTTTTGCTGGTCGGAAAGTGGTTTTGATCGGATTTTTTGACAATGTTCATCGCCGATTTCTCATCACATCACCCACCGTGCTCCACCGCTCCCCCTCAAGCCAAAAAACTGCAACGGCTGGCTTTTACATGCGCCTCACTCCCACCACCCTCGAGATGTCAAACGGGGACGAAGTTGCTACAGTTTCCCAAGCGGGCTCAGAAGGGTCAAACATCCTCCCCAGCATCGCCCCCCAGCTGCACACCTGCCCCCCGAACCCCCTTCTCGCGATGCGGACACCCACCTACAGTGCTGCGAGTCGGGTGCGGGAAGGTAAACCCCCCTTCCAACAATGAGAACGATGCGAACCAGCTAATTTCCAAAAATAGCTAAATTTCAATTGTTTCTCATGAATCGGTGGTTTTATGTTTATCAATACGCTGGACCGGGCAACAAGAAGTCCAGCACTTCGCTGGTTGGTCCATCCCCAGCCCCAGACCTCTGTATGCACATGTTCAGTAACGCAATGCCCTTGTGGAGGGTTCGGAGCTCGGCTTCAGTCGCCGCCACCCCCGTCGGCGCTTTGCATGTCTTCTTGTGCTTCTTCCACGCAGATTTCAGACACTCGGCGCTGCAGAAGTAGCTGGTGTGGCACTTTCCGCACGCTTTTGTCGTGGAAGTCTTGCAGACGACGCACTGACGGGTCGGTTTCAGCACGGCCTCAATCTCGACCAGCTCAGCCTTGTCGTACTTCATGTGCTTGATGAACTGGCAGACGGTGTTGTAGGGGCCGTAGATCTCGTAGTGTTTGGTGGGGAGGGATTGGAGGAGGAGGGTGGGGAAGGGGGTGGAGGAGATGTGGGTGGGGGTGAGGCGGAGGACGTTTCGGATCTCTTTGCACGCATTGTAGTCAGGGTGCTCAGCATACTGGATGGCTATGCTGCCATGGATGTTTTTAGTGGTGAGGGAAAGTGGGTCCCGATGGATCATTCGAAGAGCAAGAAACACGAGGGAGTCGCTGTATATCTGGCTGCAGCAAGCAACCTGTCGAAGAAGTTCAGAATTGTAGTGTTTGAGCACTTCACGCACCAACTCGTCATCGTGCTCATCGATGAACTTGTGACAGTCTGTCCACGATCGTGATTCGATCCACCCAACCATCTCATCCCTCCAATAACCCACTGGTGCGTACAAGCGGGCCATCCCCTTCAAACCCAACGAATGAGCTTCCTCGGGAGTGAGGGAGAGCAAGCCGATGATCTCAGCACAGGCTCCACTCCTACGGGCAATGTCGAGGGGAGTTTTGCCTTCCTTGTCTCGTGCGATGAGGGCCTCTTCATTGTAGCAAATCGACTCCACGCCCACAGCGGCAAGAGTATGTGTGTGTGTCTGAGCTTTCGCTGCGAGCCAATGATGTGGCAGTCGTCCATGCTCATCTCTCTCCTTGTACTTTCTCCTGAGCAAATCTATGTCACGATTTGGGTGAGACATGGTTCCTTCTACCGTGAGCCAATCGCGCTTCTTGAGCCACTTGTGGTGCTCATTGGAAGGCATAAGACTGTACTCGTGAAAAGATCAGATCTCAACGAGAAGAACGTGTGGATTTGATGGGCCAGCAGCAGTGATGATGGGACACGTTAGTAAAGTAAAATTGGGTTAGAATAGATACAAAAGAAACTTACCCTTTTTATGGAGGGGCTCCTGGTGTTTTGAAGCTCGGGGGGACTTTTTTAACTAAAAACAGCTTTGTTTCCCCACTCAAGGTATTAGCCCCTAAGCCCAGCCCAGCCCAGCCCAGCCCAATTCATATCAATCCTTGTTCAGTTGTTGGACCTTGCCAAACTAACCCAAACCATCAGCATGAAGCGTGATCTCGAGACAGCTTCTCTGGGCTCTACCTCAGGAGGTGAAGGTGGCGAGACTGCTCCTAAGCGTGTCTCAAAGTTGAAGCTGAAGAAAACGAAGAAGACGAGCTCGCAGGACAGCGATAAAGAGAACAAAGTCAATGAGGTGGGCCCCAACCCAAGTCCCACGGTTACCTTTGAGAAGATGGACGCAAATGTCCTTCCTCCACCTCCCGTTGCGGAGGTTCAGGAGGCGCCCGAGGCGCCCGAGGCAATGGAGGTCGAGGCTTTGGTGACGGAGGTTGTCGTTGAGGCAGTTGTTGTTGATGAACCATCCCCGTCTTCTCCGGCTCCGGCTCCGACTCCGATTCCAGCTCCGGCTCCGGTCCCTGTAACCGAATCTACCGAAGTTGAAATTGAAGCGGAAGTCGTCGCCGCTCCACCCCCAAAGAAGCAATCTAAAAAGCAGCTGGCAGCGGAGAAAAAGCGCCTGAAGAAGGCTGCCGAGGCGGAGGCTGATGCGATCATTGAGAAGGAATTGGTTGAGAACCAGAAGATGGAGACGGAGACCGAGGAGATTATTAAGGCCGAGGTCGCCCCGGACGAGGTGGTTGCCCCGGACGAGGTTGTCAAAACCGAGGCAGTCAAAACCGAGGTTGCCAAAACCGAGGTTGCCAAAACCGAGGTTGCCAAATCCTCGCCCGCCCCCGCCTCTGCCCCCCCCGTCCCCCCTCCCAAGGAGAAAAAAAAGAGTGGCACCATGATGGACATTATCGTTGACACCCTCGTGAAAGAATGCAAGCCGTTCAATCTCAAGGGTCTCGCCGAGAAGACTCGTTCCACCGAGAATGTGCTCGGCAACATGATTCCGAATCTTGTCAAGAAGAAGCTCGTCAAGGTCAAGGAGTGGCCCACCGCCAAGACGACTAAATCGTTGGTCTGGGCCAACCAGTCCCACGAGAGCAACAAGGTTTCTAAGGTGGATCCTCGGGAGCTGCAGACTCTCGAGCAGGAGGAGAAGGCGGCGAAGGTGCAGGTGAGTGAGTCTCGCGAGCCGTTCCTGTGTGTTGTGTTTTGGACCGTCCCTGAACAAACACTTTGCTCATAAAGATGCTCTTGGCCGAACTTGCCACTGTGTCCAATTATGAGTGTATAAAGGCGCTGTGCGTTGGAGTTGTGGTCGTTTTAGTGATTCGCCTTTTTTTTCCTTTTTTGAAATTTTACATTGACGTGCAGTTGGCGTCTTTTTGACCTTCCCTGAATAACTCCCTTGACCAAAAAGATGCGCCTGGTCAAACCCGCCACCGTGTCCAATCCTCATCGTCTGAAGACGCTATGCTTTGGAGTTACGGCCGATACAGTGATTCGCCTTTATTTGCCTTTTTTTGATGTTTTCAACATTGTGCAGCTGCAGATGGCGTGTTAATAGACCGTCTCGAACGATGAATTGCGCGAAATGGCTACAGACGGCTACATCCACTACTAAACTAACATTAGCCCACTCAATTCGTTTGGCTCGCTTCACTCGCCTCACCCCTGCTCCATTATCGTTTCGCCTCGCCTCGCTTCGCTTCGCTCGGCGCAGCTATCAATCCTGCTGAAGGAAATTTCCACCACGCAGAGCTCAATCCTGAATGCCGATCTCGACAAGCAGGTTGCTGCCGAGGAAGAAGTGATCAAGGGGATGGACGACAGGATCAAGCGGAGTAGGGACGCAATCAACAAGGTTGCGAGTCCGCCCAAATTTGGGGGCGGGAAGAAGAGCGCCAAGGATCTCGAGAGGGAGAACTGCCCCAGAAGAACTAGGATCCGCATCAACAACTTGAGGAGCGAGTGGAGCAAGCGGAAGAACAAGTGCATGGATTTCATCGACAGCTTGGCCGATGCCATGGAGAAGAAAGTGAAGGACACGGTCGGCTTGTTGGGGGTGGACAGCGACGAGGCGGAGGGGGTGGACATTACGAAGGTGGTGAAGTACGAGTTTGGGGATGAGGAGAAAAATAAGTGAGGTGGGAATTTGGGAGGAGAGTAGGCTTGCATTAACAAGGCATAAATGAAAATTCTAAAGTAGAGTAGGAAGCTTTTCTATTTGAACAAGAAATTAGTTTGAAAAGTTTCAAAGGGGTTGGAAGGAGAGAAATCTGTCTCTGGTTGCTGTGAAGTTGCTGATGTTGGGTTGGAAATGATGTCTGCCGTTATGGTTGGCTGCTCGTTGTTTGGACAGTGACCACAATTCTTTAAGGAGAAATATCGGAGCATTGTTTTAGCTTGGAAACGACGAGCGAAAGCACGCGCGACTGCTGGCGTGCACCAAGGGTCGTTGGCCCCAAAAACCAAACACACTTCGGAGTCTTGGGGTATCATTCGAATGGCTTCGTCAGTGGAAGGAAGACCCGCGTTCGGAGTAAACAGAATTGAGGCGAAGGCGGCATGCCCACCCTGGTTATTTGTCGTGACGTTTTGAATCAGCTGAACAAGCTCGTCATCATTGAATTGGTGGTACGCTGCGTTGAGGTAGGATTTGATCGTCACCGTTTTCCGAATCAAATCGAAGAGCCGGAAGCCTACGTTCCTTGCCAAGAAATTTGCGGGCAGAATACCATTGAATCCTGGCAGGTTTGCTCCCCACAGTGGGGTGGCGTTGAGAAGACAAATCCGACGCACTTTCGAAGAAGGCAAGCGTGCTGCGAGCTGAATAGCGAGGTAGCCCCCGAGGCTGTTGCCCACGATATCAATTTTGGGCTCTTGCATGAAGTTCTGAATAAAAAATTCAATCTGGCGCAACCAAAGTGCTGCTGAATATTCTAAGTTTCGCTCGTTGATGGACGTGCCAAATTGAGATGGTTCTTGTTTTTTTTGGATTACAGGCCAAGAGTCTCCTTGACCAATTACATCCAATGCATTGATGGTTTGTAACGAATCGATTTTGTGGAGCTCGTTCATGAGCTTGTGCTGGTGGAAGGTACCAACGCCGAAGCCGTTCAGGACGAGGGTGGAGGTGGTGGTGGAGGAGGAGGAGGAGCTTATAGAATCGTAGTGCACGTTGAAAGATCTCCCCCCATCATTAAATCTGTAATTACACGATTTAATCAGGGCTGTTGTCGAAGAGAATAGCATAACGACCAGAAAACTCATCGACATCCTCACGTCCTGCGAGAACTTTAAAATTCAATTTTTTTTGTCCTGTTTAAGATTTTGCCATCTCTGAGACAAGGCTGAGGAAAGGTTTGTCCACAAAATGACAGCTGACACCCCCACCCCCAACCCCTTCCTCGAGGCTTTCAATCAAACTACAGCTTCCCTAGATCCAGACAGGCTGAAAACTATCTTTCACGATTCCACCTCTCCTGATGAGCGTGGCGTTCTCTTCAACGAGATGTGCGATGCTGGCGAGTCTCTGGTTAACGAATTTGGCTGGGCGGTCCCAACCGAACGCGTACTAACGATTCTCAAGCACTTCTCTCCCATAGTTGAAATTGGCTCAGGTGCCAATGCGTATCTGGGCCATCTTTCCAAAGCTGCCATGATCGACATCAACTGCTACGATATTGCGCCCCTCGATGGCGGGCTGTTAACTAACAACAAAAAGCGCAAGCTTACTACCTCCCCAAAAACTTCCATCACCCTCCCCGGCGGCCCTTCCGTGCTCCAAAATCCTGAAAACAAAAACAAAACCCTCCTCCTTTGCTTCCCCGACCAATTCCTCCAGGAGGACTCAGACATCCCAATGGCCCTCTCCGCCCTGAAAAACTTTACTGGAGAACACATCATTCATATTGGCGAGCTATACGGCGACACGGTTGCGCACGATCACCAGGCCCCATTCGGTAGGAGCTCGAGCCCTGACTTCCAAATTCAGCTGGCCACAGACTTCCACTGCCTTTTAAAAATAGAGCTTCCTCATTGGCCGCACGAGGGCACAACGTGTTCGGTCTGGAAGCGAACTAAAACGTGTGAGTTGGTGTTTGACGACGATGAGGATTCTCCCGACGATGACGATACAGAATCAAACTCAAACTCAGACTCCCTAAAATACGCAAACATCCCCCCCAACGAACAACTCCCTCGCACAATCTCAACCCCAAGCACGAGGCACCTATCTGGCCTCCCCTGCTGCAAGAACGTGGAGCTCACTCTCCTCCCGGAGACCTTCATGGTGGCCAAATTCCCCTGCGACTCCGCGGAAGGAATGATAATTGCCTCCAATATATTGGTTAAAGGTGAGCGAGCGAGCCTGCTATCATATACATATACATATACATATACATATACATATACATATACATACATACAAAACTAACACACACGCTCGGCACAGGAATAAAATCCCCCCTCTTCGTGGCACCTACCTGCGACGAAATTTCCGTCATCTGCAACCAAGAGTTCACAACTGGCTGGGACAAGCCTGAACTCAAGGCAACACTCGACCCCGACTGGAGATGCTACAAGGTCAAGGGCCCGATGCCCTTTTACCTGGTCGGAGTGATGGCATCGTTGTCCACCGCGTTGGCGGCTAAGGACGTGAGCTTGTTGGCACAAAGTACGTTTGACACTGACTACATATTGGTTGGAATGGCAAAGTTGGAGAAAGCGAGAGAGGCTTTGTTGCTGGAGGGGTGCATTTTGCACTGAATTAGATAATTTAATTTCACCCCCGAATTAAAATTAAATAATCAGAATTGTTGGGTAGTCATTGTTGAAAGTGGTTTAATCCCATCATAATTTAAACTTCTTTATGTATTTCGCTTTCGCTCGCGCTGCTGCTGCTATAACCCCCCCCGTATCTACATGCTGTGCTGTGTTCCCCCCAAATCTACATGCTCGATTTTTCGACTCAGAGATGAATATCGCCATCTTCATCTTCGCCCTCACCCTCACCCTCCCCAATCACTTCTAATTTCTCCAACCGCTCCCTTTTCTCTTTCTTACTCTTACTGACAACAACCGGTCCAAACTCAACCAGAAGACAAGGAAATAAACCCAAGCTGAAAAGAACGCTAATCAAAATCGTTGCGCACAGAAAGAATCCGAACTTGTTGAAGAACGAAAAGTCCGTAAGGAGCAGAAACAGGCTCGCCCCGAAGGTCGTCGCCCCCCCACTAACAACGCTCCCGCCCATCTCCTTCAGCGCCTTCCTCACCCGAACTTTCCGCTCCCCCCCAGCATTCTCTCTATCCCTGTCCTCTCCCACTTCAAGCTCTTCAAGCTCCCCCATGTACGCGTGGCAGATGTGAACGACGTAGTCGACGCTCAGGCCAATGACAACCACGAGGCAGATGGAGACAAGATAATCGACGCTGTGTATAGAATTGAATTAAATGGAATGTTATGTCAGTAAGGTCAGTTAGGTCAGTTAGGCATGGTAAACAAACGCTCGCTTCCACTCACCTCCACCCCAACAAATACATGACAGCGCTCAAAACAACCATAATGCCGCAAATCGTCCCGATCGCCAACAGCGCCATCACAGCACTCCCCGTCCCAACAACCAGCACAGCCAAAACGCACACCAGCGTAATAAAAATCCCCGCCCCTGTGCTCCTAACGATCTCCTCCCCCCCCACGAGAAAATACCAAGCGTCGCAGTTCTGCCTCGCCTGGAACGCCCCCCCCGCCCCCTTGTTATACTCGTCCACGTGCTCCTGCCACCTATCCATAACCACCCTGTTCTCCAACAGGCTCGAGTCAGTCTGCGTCAGCGGCAGCGTCGTGTTGAACGTCACAAACGCGAACGCGAACGCAACCGCGGTGTCGTCGTCCTCCGTCACCGTCACCGTCGAACTCGCATTCGAATTCGCATTAACGAACGCAAAATCAGTCACCCCCGTGGCTCCGTTCTCGGTGTAAACTCCCGTGAATGGCTGCTGCTCGCCGAACCTCGCCCTTGTCAGCTCCCTGCTCCACGCCGCGTGGCCCTCCGTCCCGAAATGATCGTCGAACGCCCCCTCGCTCAGCTCCCCGCCAGCAAGCCCACTTTCTGCGAGGTAGGTGACGAAGTCCTCAGCGAAGCAGTACACCTCACCGCCACTGCCGTTGCCGCCGACCGCCGACTGCGCAACGAGCTCCTCGTCCTCGCTGACGCTTCTGCAGAACTGCAGGATGCCGTTAAACGCGTTCCAGTCCGCCCCGAGCTGTCCCAGCCCCCCCCCCCCATCCCCCCCCTTTACGTTGTAGTTCACCCTCCCCTCGTAGTTGTCCTGAGGGTCGACCCCCTCCCTGTCGAGAGGGTTGTCCCCGTCCAGTCCGAAGAAGACGTTGAGCTGAACCTTTGGGAGACTCCTCCCTCCGGCGAAGGCACTTGTCGCTGCCCTCCTGAACGTGTTGTGGGGGTGGGAGGGGGAGAAGTATACGGGGAGGTTGCCGGTGACTGTCAGCCCAGAAGAAAGGTACGAGCTGACGAGGAAGAGGAGGAGGAAGAAGGAGAGGAGAGGGCGGCGGGAGGAGGGGGATACGATCAGGTCCGTGTAAGTTGTGGAGAAGAAGAGGGACAATGACTCGGAGAAGCTGGGACGGGGGGCTGCCAGCGATGTCGATGTCGATGTTGAGGATGGAGAAGGGGGCACGTCCAGCGTGAAGGAAGCAATGGAGAGGGGGGAGACTGAGCCCGAGTACTTGTCGAATCTGAGGGGAGGGGAGGGGAGGGTTAGTTTCAATTCGAAATTTCCACACTCCACTCTTCACTCTACCACTCACTCACCTAGTCGTATTCTTCGCATCGGGAGCATACAAACTCAACTGGCAGAGCATCTTTGCCCCACACCCCCTCCTTCCCCCGTACCGTTCGCTCGCAACCACAACCGCCGGAAAGGCCGTAACGACGAGCGCGAAGTTCGCGAGCACCATCAAGGCCATTGTGAAGCCGAAGGAGGAGATGGTAGGGATGGGGGAGAAGGAGGTGGCGAAGAAGGCGATGAAGGTTGTCAGGGAAGTTGTGAGCATTGCCGAGGAGGCGCGGTTGTGGGCGGCGACAAACCGCTGCGAAAGTGTTAAGTGTTATGGTGTTAGTTTTGGTTGCACTATGAAAAATCATTTGGTGCTCACCTTCAAATTTACCTCGCCCTCACCAACACCCTTATTCTGCCGCCACGCCTCAATGAAAACGAAAATGTCGTCAGCCCCGATCCCCAAAATGATGAAGACCCCCATGAACTGCAAGAAGCTGACATACGTGTACCCCAGCAGCGCCATGACCAGCGCAAAGGCCAGCGGAACGCTCAGCAAGATCATCAAGAACCCGGCCACCGCAACGGTGAAGCTCTGCGCCGAATAGTTGAGTGAAATAATGTTAGTTCAGTAGTGGATGTAGCCACGTACAGCAATTTCGCACGGGCGAGCGGCGAGTGGAGCGAGCTAGTCGCAACTCAGCAACTAGTGTGTGGTGTTGCTGGCTCGCTTCGCTCGCTCACTCACCTGCAGACTCACAACGAGATAAAACAGAATGAGCGCCATTGACCCGAGCGCGAACTTCATGTCCTCGAAGATGTAGCTCATGACCACGGAGTAGTTTACCACCCCAAACCTGCGCAATATTTGTTTGTTAGCTTAGTCTCTCGTCTCTCGCTTCCGCTTCCACAAGGCTCACTCACCAGTTGACCCCCCCGAACTCAAGGTTGAGGCCCAGTTCCGCGTGGGACAGCCGCTTCAAGTCCTTGACCAACGGCATGAACTCAGGAACGAGGTAGCCGTTCCCGACGACGCGGACCTGAGTGTACGGGTCGTCATTCAAGTTGTCAAACTGGGGCCGCGACGAGTCGCCAAGCAGCTCCAGGTCGTAGGACTTGTAGGAGGGACCACCCAGGGGAAGGGAGGACTTCAGGTGGCTGATCGAACCGGAGAGGAGGTGGGGGGGGAGGCTGCAGTCGAAGGAGGAAGATAAGTGCCTGAGGGCCAGATCGGTACGGGCAGTCCCGTTGCAGTAGTGAGTGGCCAGGACGGCGCCAAGCTCCAAGGGCTGCATGGGGAGGAAGGAGGGGGAGATCAACGAGTGGGGGAGGGATGGATCGAGAACCGAGCTGAACGGGGTGCAGGTAGGGGTCGATATGGAAATGTTGGAACCCTTCACAATTGTAGGAATTGTCGGAAAAGAGATGTGGCACCACGTTTTGAAGGATGGTTGGGAGTAAATTGCCTGTTCGACGCTGCAGGGTGGGGTGGGGTGGGTGGGGGGAAAGTGGGGTGGGGTGAGGTTGGGGGTGGGGGGAAGGAAAATGTCAGCAAAAAATATTCAGAAATATCAGAATTCTCGAAACAACAAACACTCACTCGAACATCATTTTCAACCTCTCCCCCTCCATCAACCCCTCCTCTCCAACATCTTCATCTACAGCCCACACTATTGTGAACTCGTCCAAAATTTGAGACTGAATTTCAACTTGAGAGCCAGTGCTCAAAACTCGACTTGTCCAACGGCCGATCGATTGCTTGAACGCGAGCTGGTTCAATGTCACCAAGGACGACTTATCATACCACGTGGAAGGACTCATCGTTATTTTCAAGGGACCGAGCGAAGAAATCAGATTGAGGAGAAAGAAGGAGGAAAGAAAGCAAAGGAGGATTGTCAGAAAAGGAAAACGAAAAATAAATGTTGCCAACCGTGATTTCCGAGATTTTTTAGGTAGGGGAAGGGAATGGTGGTGGGCAGAGGGAGAGGGGAGAATGAATGACATAACTTTATATTTGAAGCTCTACGCAATATTTTATATTGCGGGAAGAAAAAATTTGAATTTATACACGCACTGAAAACGCACAAAAGACACGCTCACCGAAAGCCAACTATTTTTATTTTTCCTAAATATACCTCCACCACCTTGAGGAATTTATGAGCGAATCAACTGCAGCAAGTCAATGGATGATCATATCCGAAGTACTGCTCAAGTCCCGCTCTAACAACCTGGAGAGCAACTTAAAT
This sequence comes from Parmales sp. scaly parma, assembly GCA_030267985.1. Lineage (NCBI taxonomy): Eukaryota > Bolidophyceae > Parmales > Parmales sp. scaly parma. Next base: position 104,546 of record BRYC01000225.1, on the reverse strand, counting down.
CATGTGCAGCAAATGTTTACTGATCACGAAACCCTCCTTGCTCCTCTCAAAGCCCTCTGCCCGAGACTCAGCACCATCCTCTCCCACCTCCTGACAAACGCTGCCACTGTGAAACAACAAAACACAGCGAAGGTTTCCGCCGGAAATGAGGCGACTCGCCTTCATGATTTGACCGACACCGAGGCCGAAACCCTGGGGAAGTCGTTCAGGAAGTTTCTGCTAGGAAACAAAGAGGTTGAGACGGCTGTGAACGCGTGGAAGCTCGACAACCATATCCTGGAACCCTTGTTCACGGAGCTCATCTTTGAGCCCATCATAATAGCAATTGCAAAGGAACTAATGTTGTCCTCGAAGCTCGGACTAGTAAAACGCGTAGTTCTCGGAGCTGCGCTGTCGATAATGGACCTCATCTCCGATATCACAGTGATCCGAGACTACCTCAGGATCGGAAATACGTCTGGGGCATACTCACTAATGGCCATGATTGGGACATCGATTGCCTTTCAATTAGTCCTTGCGTATGTTCAGGTGAGCGAGCGCCTTGAGGAAGACGAGAATACCAGCCACTACTAAACTAACATTATTGCACTCAATACTTAAAACTGGGGCAGGAACGTAAAAAAAGTAAAAGGGCGCTGATTTGGGAAATGTTGATAGTTTTGTCGGGGCTCAAACCGGCAGTGGATGCGTACAGAGTCGCCACGGGCTATGAAAATGCACTCGGCACATTCGATCCACTCATGGACATGGGCATTGGGAAGAGCGCAGAACTAGCTTGTGAGAGCGTTCCAGGTGAGAAGTGAAAATAAAAAATAAAAAAAAATCCAAAAAAATCTCACACAACAATCAAAATCTGATTTCCAGGCTCACTTCTACAGGTCTACGTTTACATAACTAGCCCGAAGAAGACTACCTTCCAGTTGGTGTCCATCCTGATATCCACGATGACGACAGCATTCTCTAGCGCCACGCTCAGCTACGACGTTGACGTGAGCGTGAAGAACAGGAAGAAAAATCCCGAATTCTACGGGTACGTCAAGGACTCGAACTTGGAGCGAATCAGTACCTTTGTGGTGATGATGCTGCTCGCTGCATTCCACAACTTGAGCAGAACAATCGGCACGGCATTGTTGCTCGCCGTGAGTGGAACAACAACTTTTATTTTTTTGGGGGCGGAAATGGCTTTTTACATTGGATACAAGGTGCTGAGGAATGACTTTGTGGTGTGGATGCCGGGCCTCGAGGGTGTTATCAAGTACATAGTTGCTCTCCTCGTCCACGTGGTTACGAAGGTGCTGGTGGATTTCACAGGTATGATTCACCTTCGCGGGCCAAAGCTTATGGGCGGCTCTCTTTTCACATTCTCAACGATTGTGAGCCAGGTGCTGCCCTTCGTCGCGCTGTCTCTCTACTCCGCGAGCACAACAATAGAGAACAAAAAGAACCTCCACGAGATTAACATAGCCCTGATAGTACAAGCTTGCTCTTGGGGCTTGAGTGTGATAGCTTTCTTCGGCATGATTAAGCGCGAAAAGTGGAGCACCTTCTACGGGATGCTCACAGGAGCGCAAGCCATGATTCAGTTATTTTTGTCGAGCGAAGATCCGGCCATCAAAACCTATGCAATTTTCGGGAACCACCTCAGCTTCACCACATCGATCAAGGACGAGGTGATCACTTACATGCACGCCAAGTGGGCGGAGTGGGAGCGAACACAACCGGCGTGGTTCACCCCAAAGTTCATCGCAACTGTCGGCGACGAATTCATCCCAGGATGCGCCCTCCAACAGCTGAACGAGGCGGCAGCAGGAGGGACGAGAGAGAAGCTACAACCAACAACAATATCATCCATGAAGGAGGTAGTCATCACGATCACGACCGTTGACACTATTACTGACGTTTTCATGATTCATCTGTACAAGGAGATTGGCCTTCACAGGTGAGCGAGCGAAACGAGCGATCCTTGATGAAGACTCGAGCGATGAGTCCCGCGAAATGGCTACATACATAATGGCTACATCCACTACTAAACTAACCCACTCAATTCTTTTGAAACTCTTAACTCATTTTGGTCTTGCTTCTTAAAAATGCGCACAATCTCGCTTCGCTCGGCGCAGCAACGCAAACACGATGATCGCAATGATTTCCTTCAACACGTTCGTGCAGCTTGTTGTTGTGCTGGCTCAGAACAAGAAGAAGGGTTGGAGGGCCGTGCTGAAGGAGGGGCTTATCACGCTGCTGTTTCTGAGGCCGTTTGTCGATGCGTGGCGCGTTTATAGAAAGCACGATGACTCGGAGACCGCGACTGATTCTCTGACAGTAATGATTGCAAATAAAGGCATTGAGTTGGCAGCGGAGAGCATCCCCGGGTGCGTGTTGCAGTGCTACGTGCTGCTGCTCAACCCGAGCCTAGGGAGCAGCAGGTGAGCGAGCGAAGCGAGCGAGCCTCATAAAGCAAAACAACTAAAAAAACATTATTCGCTCGGCGCAGCGGGGCAATAATTTCAATCGGAATCTCCGCCTTCGTGACCGGGCTGACGAGCGCCATGATCGCGTACGATATGGACACCGATGAGCCCCACCGTGCTACGCAGCCGAAGTTCTACGGGTACATAAAGGATGGCAGGAGAGGGCGGACGTTCTTCCTCATGACGATGATCAGCGCGTTGCACAATTTGAGCCGGAGCGTGGGTTACGCAATTTTGGCTGTGGTTGATTTGAACCTCGCGCTAAAGTTCTTCGTCGGAGAAGTTGGAGTTTACCTACTGTACAAGATTGCGAGGAGAGATTTCTACTGGTGGTTAAGGCTAGAGGGAGTGTTGAGTGTTATTTTATCACTTTTGGATCGAACATTGGTAAAGGTGATTACGGATTTCACAGGCTGCATCCATCTTCGACACTCCCTCGAGTTAGGGGGGCTCGCGTACAGCTCAACGATGGTCTGGGCGCAAATCTTTCCCTTCGTAGCGTTGGGGTGGTACGAGGGAGGGAATAAGGAGCAGCTGCAGAAATTATTGATCAGCTGCTTCGGGGTCTGGTTGGTGCTGAACGGGCTGTTCTTCTGCTCGATCGACAGGACCTTCCTGAGGACGTTCTTTACCAGGAAAACGGGGCCCCAGTACATTTGTGAGTTGTTTAGGACGAGTACGCTGGACAGTGCGAAGTTCAGAACGGCATTTTCCAAGAGAAGGAGCTTCATAGCCGAGTGCGAGGACGAGGTGAAAGATTGGGTGAGGGTGAACATAGAGAGGTGGCGACTCGAGAAGCCTGATTGGTTTAAAATTGATAAGATCCCTGATGATATACTGCCGGCGGAGGTGGTTGCGGAGGAGGGGGGGGCGAAGAGGAGGAGGAGCAGCATAATCAGTGTTCGCTCATTCGTTCTGAAAGACTAAGGTTCATAAAAAAGCTAAACCTACTGTTCTCCTTAACTGTTCTTGTTGTGTAGTTTACTACCTCTTTGCCTGAGCCAACTCGGCCCTCATAGCATCGATGGTCGCCTTGTAGGCTTCCATAGTTCTGGGCTCCTTCAGAATCGCACTTCCTGCCACCATCATGTCCACTCCACTCTCGGCGACCGCCCTAATGTTGCCGACATTCACTCCCCCGTCGATCTCCAGCCTGCAATCAATGCCAGCATCATCAATCATCTTCCTCGCAATCTTCGCCTTATCCAGCGTGCCTGGGATGAAGGCTTGGCCCCCAAACCCCGGGTTGACGCTCATCAGCAAGATGATGTCCAGCTTATCCATCACGTAGTCACAGTAGCTCAGCGACGTCGAGGGGCAGAAAACTAGCCCCGCCTGCGCCGAGCGAGCGAGGCGCATTTAAATATTTGATTAAAATGTGAAGTTGTGCCATTATTGTAATTTTGTCGGTAGCCATTTCGCGGGATTCATCGCGAGTATTCTCGTCTTCATCAAGGCTTGCGAGCGAAGCGAGCCAGCAACACCTACACTAGTTGCGACTAGCACGCTTCGTTTGCTGCTCGTTTCGTTTGCTGGCTCGTCTTCATCAAGGCTCGCTTCTCTCGCTCACCTTGCAGCCACCCTCCTTGATCATGGAAAGGGATCGGTCAATGTGCGTGGAAGCCTCGGGGTGGAAGGTGATGTACGAGGCCCCCGCCTTGATGAACTCGCCGATGATGGCGTCAACCGGCTGGACCATTAGGTGGACGTCAATCGGCGCGGTGACTGCGCCGAGCGAAGAAGGTGCGAAGTGAATTGAGCGGGATAGTTTAGTAGTGGATGTAGCAGAATACTCGTCTTCATCAAGGCTAGCTCGCTTCGCTCGCTCACCTCCATGGTCACGAAGCGCCTTGCAGACCATCGGCCCGATTGTAAGGTTCGGGACGAAATGGTTGTCCATCACGTCGAAGTGAACCACATCAGCTCCAGCTTCCAACATGTTGTCAACTTCGGCTCCAAGAGAGGCAAAGTCAGCAGCAAGGATTGAGGGCGCAATTAGGTAGTCGTTCATTTCCGTTCCCCACACATTGAGTTTTGTGTGAATTGGGGAGACGGAGGAGGACGGGCGGAGGACAAAGGCATTGGATGTTGTAGCTATCAGCGCGGTGATGGTAAGAAGAGTGGTTGGAAACATCTATCTGCAATGAAATATAATATAGGGTGATGGGTTAGCTTCAGGTTTTGATTTGGGTGAGCTAGAACACGTTTGGAGATTGCAAAAAATAGAATCTGGCGGAGCTTCATGATGAACGAATGAGTGAGGTCCATGAACCCTTTTTTTGTGCAAGTCGTCCAGAATGCTCGTACCGTGCTATTTTAGATTTTGCTCGAATTTTTATTTCTGGAGCTTCGTAGGAGCTTCGTAAATAACATCCAGGTACTGATATCATATTTTACTGTAGCCACACAGATCAAGCCATTCACTAATCCAGATTTCCAATTCTGCATTCTACAGACGCTCTTAATGTTCCGCCAAATAATTTCAGCAACCCCAAAGTTGGTCCGCTCAGTCAAGCCCAATTTCTTTGCTGTGCGGTCTTTTGCTGGTGATGCGTTCCTCGATGCGGGGGTCGTGAGCAGCCGAGTGATCACAGTTGTGTCTAATTTTGACAAGGTAGATGCCTCGAAGGTGACCTCCGCCTCACAATTTTCAGCAGACCTTGGGCTCGACTCTCTTGATACTGTCGAGGTAGTTATGGCTATTGAAGACGAGTTTGCTATTGAAATTCCCGACACTGAGAGTGATAAGATTCTGAGTATCGAAGATGCCGTCAAATACATTAGCACACACCCCATGGCGAAATAGAACAAGGATAAAAAAATCAACTTTGTTGCACCTAAAACTAAATTTATGTCATGTTATGTTGCAATCACCTCGGTGATCAGCCAGCAGTCCGAGTGGGAGTATTTTGGGAGTCCCGCGCTACCTCTTGTCATTCGAAACATATAAACATTATTGTTTCCCCCTTTATCACACGCTATTTTTACCAAGCACGAGTTGTCATCGTCGTCGAATAGTGGTATGCCGAGAAGTTTAAATTTTGTGGTTGTGGTTAGATCACGGAAAGGAAGGAGGGAGCTGCCAAGGAGCTCGGTTTTGAATTGATTTTCGGAGACTGGAGAGACCCCATCGGTCCACGAGAGCCTTTGCGACATTATATGATCAAAATTTGGGTCAAGCTGGGCGAATCTCCAGGCCTCATGTAGGAAATCGAAATCCGGCATTTGACACTCATCGTCGATATCGCCATAGCACCCAACCAGACCCAGCAGTACATGCTGAACAACCGCATCAGGAGAGAGAAAGGGGGAAGGGCCATTAGGTTTGAACCCACCAATTGACGAGGGTGCGGTGAGTGTTGCATGCCGCGATTCGAACGCAGTTGCTGCTTTGGTTTGTTTTTCGACGAGACGTAAGGAAGCCTCGTTCAAAAGCTGTGACATGAGGTCATTGTTGTTTTCGTTTTCGTATTCATCATTGTCAGTTGGATTGGAGAGGAGGATAGGATTTGGACGAGAGGATACGTGTGTGTGTGTGTTTGTAACGCTAGAGAGGCTGAATGCAGCAGTCTTATCAGAGAGTAGTAGTGGAAGTAAAAGGTGATGTAGCAGGAAATACAAGCGGCCCAAATGGCTGCTCATATCCAAATCTAAGAACACACACACGGGTAGAATTTATGATAATGGAGGGGGGGGGAAGGAACAAAGAACAAGATTATCCGCTCACGACCAAACGATTATCTTTTTTTTTGTTGACATTTTGAAACCGAGCAATTTAAACATGTGACTTTAGCTTAATTATACAATTTGCTCGTGTTTGTTCCCACCGTCAGTTCTGCCTTACTGCTCCCTATATAAGGGGCTGTTAGAACAGTAGTTTGATTGATATTCTTGTTGAGCGCTGTAGTATCTGTTCCCATTATTATGACCCTTGCACTTTGAAGCTTTTTCGCATCCTACAGTTTTACCTCATCTATGAGAGAGCCCCTCCCCACACCTGAGCCACCAACCCCAGCGCTAGGCAATCTGGGAGGCACAGAAACACACCCACAGACAAATAACAACATTGGTGTACTTCGATGTAGATTTTGCTCAGCTCGGGTTCTCTCTGACTCTTCTGCAACTCTCACCGTCCTCCCCCTCCCCAAACCTTTCCACACCCCACGCCCCGTCAACACGACCCCCCCAACATTCACCTTCGACACCACAAACCACACAACCTTCTGGGTAACTCCAAGCTCTGATTCCTTTGATAACATAGGGCTTTCAGCCCCAGTCTCCACCCCCTTCACCCCTCACGCAACTGTGAAAATTGCGCTTTGTTCCCAGTGCACCCGCGGACCGATAGGCTACATTCCTGACATATCCGCGAATGTGTCTGAGCATGGTGGGGAAGTTTGGATAGTGGCCGATTGGGTGGTTCAGCAGGTAGTTGTGACCGAAGAGCAAGCCACCTTGGACTTCAAGCCTGAGAACGAAAATCAAGTTCGCCAGTTGATAATCAATCAGATGGCGCAGCAGCTCCAGCAGCAGCAGCTCCAGCAGCAGCTTCCTCCCCTCCCTCCTCCTCGTGAAGTAAAAATCAAAACCACGACCGTCACTGTCAAAGAGCGTCGGATTGGAATGCGGCTGAATGATTCAATAGATGGCAAGGGCGTCGAAGTTGTCGAATTTGTTTCTGTTGACGACGATGACGATACATATACCCCAGGCCCAGTTGAGAGCTCTGGATTGGTTGCTCCAATGGATCTTGTTATAAACGTAGGCGAGTCGGACGCAACTGCATTAAACTACGAGAGTGTGTTGGAGCTCATTATCAACGGGGAGAGGCCTTTGAAAATAAGGTTTGAAAGGTGGGCAGTATCCTCAGGTGAGGTAGCATACGACTTCACAAAGATGAGCGATGTCGAGTGGAGAATCTTTGATTTCGCACTCCCTAACACAACGGAAATTGAAAAGCATAAATTTGGGTTTGCCGAGGATGAAAAAACGGGCAGAGGTTTGGCGGCGACTGCAACATTGGAGAAGGGGAAAGTGGGTGTCCAACTTATATGGGAAAAAGTGTTGACGCTTCAAAAGGCCGAGAAGGGGCTGGAGGCGCTGGAAATTAACGGAAAGACGGCTCTCCTGCAAAGGGGGCTTGATGGGTTGAAAGGGAGCCTCCAAAACTGCTCTCCGTTGATAAAATTCACGCTGACGCTGGCGATACACCTTTTGGGCGAGATACGGCTGAACTTGAATTCTAAATCCCGGCCTTGGTGGAATCTACTTCCGGTCCCGTCCACACTTGAGCCGTTGTGTAATTGTGTAGAAAAAACAAGCGATACGGTGACTGACCTTCTCATCCTCGCACTCGAAAAAAACGGCAACGTTGCAAACCTCCTCGGCGACAGGCAGCTTGAAACGGAAGTGAACAGCGAATTTTCCTTCCTACGGGCAAAGTACGATGAAATATTTTCGCCTCTCCCTCTCTTTGACCTCCGTGACAAAAAAGTTTCCACCAACCACAAGTGCCCGTTTAAGGGCTGCACCCAAACCTCCCCAGATGGGCTCGAAACGGAAATCAACGTCTGGTGAGTGTGCGGTGTTATTCGTTGGATTTGCTGACGATTTCGTGATGTGCCTTTTTTTGCCTTTTTTTTAGTTTCGAGCGCGGCCTAGGGACAGAAGAGTGCGAAGCAACTAACCAACTCCTAATTCCTCTCTCCGCTCTTCACAGTCCCGATCACAGGGAAGTGTTGGTTTCGTTCAAATCATTCTTATGGGCTTTCACGCTCATTCGTTCGCGTGCAATGGAACTAAATGTCGACGGTACTATCGTGCGCGCCGTCCTCCCACTAATAGATATGTGCAACCACTCGACGAACGGCAGCAATGTGAAGTTGGAGTGTGGTACAAGTGGGGTGAGCTTAGTTGCAAAAAGGACCATTCGAGAGGGGGAGCAGATATACCTTGATTATGGTCAGCGTTCTCTTCGAGAGGTGTGCAGGAGCTTTGGTTTCGTATTGGAGGGAGGGGAGGTGGAGGGAGGAGAAGTAGAGGTAGACGATGCGGAAGCACTGTTGGAAGGTGGAAATGAAACAGCCTCAATAAAACTTGCATCACAATACCGTCGTGCTCGAAATCACGCCATAAGCCTATCCAAAATTTAAAATCTATTATTGCTGCAACAGATACACAAACACCAAACTCCCCCCCCCTTTCCTATTTATGCCCGTACCGCTCCAAATACTCTGGCTGCGGAACTTCGATCTTCGCAGGCTCGGCATGCATGTTTCCATTGATTATATTGAAACCGCACCTAGTGTCACCGTGCTTGACAATGTTCTGCGCCCTAACTTTCGCCCTGTGCCGAACCAAGTCGTCCTCGTACCTCAACTTCTCGCCATCCATGCTATCGTTGTACTGCAACGTGAGCGGATCGTAGGGAACGCAACTCTTGTTCTTCATGCTCTTCGCGCCCAGTTCTCTCTGATTGCTCCAATAATTCTCCTCCTGAAACTTTTGTTCCTCAATCTTCTTCCACCGTGTTTCCTCGTTCTCTGCACGGCTCACTCGCGTGTTATTATAAATGTCCTGTTTGCGCTGGTAGGACTTTTTCCTCTGCAAAAACTCTTCGCCAGCAGTGTCAGAGTGAAACCTGTCGGCGTCTGCCAGGAAGCCTGCTGCATTTGATTTCAGAGAGAGTAGTTCGCCCTGGTCAGGCACATTCTCTCTGTACATTTTGGCTGCCAGCCCGGTTCGCTGTGATGTGTGGGGGGGTGGGTGGGTTAGAAGAGGTGGGAACTTGGACTTAGTGCCTTTACAATTCTTACCTTCATTAATCGGTCCTTTTCAAGAGCAACCTTGTCCTTCAAGGCTCGTCGTTCATGTCTTGATAGGGGTTTCACGTTCTTGAACCCACTGCTTGGCGGAACTTGTGGGGCATAGCTCATGGATTGAGGCCGTGCAGTGAAACAAAAAACGAGAGTGGACTGAGGGTCGTGTAGTAAAAAATTAAATTCGGGAAGGAACTCAAAAAAAAGCAACGAAAAAAAAAGGAGTTGTTTGAGTTTGTTAAGTTTATGTTTATTATAATACAATTTTTGCACACGACCTACAATGCTCAAAAATGAACATGGACGGTCGGTCGAAACTTCCGAAACCCAAGTTTTGTGGAGAGATCGTAGAATTGTGCTGATCCTTACTCGGCACATTGGGTGCAGATTCTGCAGGCAGCAGGTTTCATCTCTTTCGCAGTCCAACTTTGCCCAGAAGCTGCAGAACCATGACATATCTTTGGTCCTGGTGTCACTCGGAAAAGTAGAGCAAATTGCAGCATTCCGTAAATTGACAAACTTCGAAGGCGAGATTTGGGTGGATGACTCAACCGATGGTTCGGTTTCTGCTGTCAATCAGAAAATATCAAAAATTTACGAGTCTTTCGATTGTAAGCGCGGGCCTGCATTGCTTCGAATGGACACCGAACTAGGCAGGAAATTCTTAGAGGACACGGCAAAGAAATTCCCAGATTTTAAAGAGCTTGCTGACGTTGACGAAGCCACGGGCGATGTGACTAAATTTCCGGGCGATGTTTATCAGATTGGAGGGGCATTTGTTCTTGGCCCGGGTAATTCGTGCGACTTTAGTCACAGGAGTCAGTTTGCAGGCGATCACGTGTCACTGCAAGCCTTGTACGAGTATGCAACGGGGGAGGGAAGTAGAGGGGAAGACATCATATTCGATTCTACGGTGCGTTGGTACAATAAGATGGACATGAATGTGGCACCACCCCCGCAACCGCAACCGCAACCGCAACCGCAGTCACAGTCACAGTCACAGTCACAGTCACAGTCACAGTCACAGTCACAGTCACAGTCACAGTCACATTCACTGCCACAACCCACACTCCTCTTCAACCAAATCATCCCTTTCGCCCTCACAACCATCTTCTTCACAAAGGAGTACTTGTCTTCCCCCACGAGCAACAAACGAAACATTATATCAGCTTCTCTCTTCACAAAAACTCTCTTTCTGGCTTTAACTTCAACATTTCTTGTTCCAGCCATCACCTCCGCAGTACAAAATTACGTAAAACAAAAGAGATTCATCAACGCAACGAATGTGAAGCTATTAACCCCCATCGACATAGACGCACACGTGCTGCAGCATGGATTTTCGGAGTGCGATTGCGGGGCAACCATGTCGAGTCTACCAGTTTTAGGGAAAATAACATCAACATCGACATCGAAATCGACATCGACATTGCAGACAGGGAGGCGAGGACGGACAACAACGTGGGCGACAGATGACAGCGCCGACCAAACCACACAGGGCAACGAATACCAAGCGTTGCTGTGCTTCGTCAGGGAATTTTTGGCGAAGCCGCACCCTGAAGTTGGAAGAGGTGAGCGAGGAAGACGAGAATACTCGCGATGGATCTCGCGAAATGGCTACAGACGGCTACATCCACTACTAAACTAACCCCTTCTTCGCTCGGCGCAGGCGGACCTGTCTGCCCGTTCGTGCCCAAGTCGCTGAAGATGAACAGCATTTACTTCTCAGTTGTTAGGACGTCGGCCTTGGTGCAAGACAGCATAACTGAGGAGTTGGAGGTAAGGTTGCGGGAGATATTGATAAAGTTAACCAAGGACTTCATCCCAATCTTCCAAAATTTGGAACCAAATACGGGAAAGCTCAGGCAATTCAAGGCTGTGATTCTGTGCTTCCCCGATGTGTTGGACGCTCAAGCCCACAGCATCATTGACGCTGTGCAGGTTGCAGTAAAACCGTTCTTTGTGAGCAAAGGGCTGATGGTGGGGGAGTTCCACAAAAACAACAACAACTCGGGGCTGCGGAACCCAAACTTTTTCCCCCTCCGGACGCCTTTTCCGTGTTTGGCGCTACGACATATGGTTCCTGGCGATGTCGAGTTCATGAACTTGGATGAATACGATGATAGTATGTGCATTTCTCTGCTGAACGGGTTTCTCGATGTTTTTGGAGCTGACGAAGAAAAAGAGCAGGTGATCAAGGCGAAACGATTGCTTGAAAACTTGCTCAAAAAGAATACATAAATAGATTTTTTAACCAATTGTCTGTCGTTTAAGGGATTGCACAACTGTTGGGGGGAGGTCTGAGCGGGTCATGGTAGTTTTTTTTGCAATTATGCGATCTCCCTCGGGAATGTCTACGTTCAGCATGTTCCTGGCAACGTCCATCATCCCTGCAATTGTGTTCTTCTCTATCCCCAAGGACCGGCGCTTTCTCTCGATCACTCGATAAAACACATCTTCCCGGAAGTCGGGTTCCAACCCCCGCATGCCACCCGCTATTAATGAAAGCTCGTGAGCGCTAAAATCGCCAGTACCGTCCACATCGCACTGGAGTATTAAAGAAAAAAGATTCTGCATAGACATGGAAGTGCAAAGAGCCTGAGTTTGTTTCTGAATGATTTCTGTCCGTACCAAAACGTTCTTGTTTTGGTCAATAAGGCTTTGCATTGCTGCAACTGAAACATTTGCAGAGGATGCCAAGTCTGACATCGATTGCTCGACGTAGCTAAGATCGGTGATGGAATCTTGAAGTTTGACGTTCTCGTTGGAAAAGTCTTGTACGTTGGATTCGAGTTTGTTGATGCTTCGTGTCAAACGAACATTCTCAACGGTCAGCCTATTTACCTCACGGCGAATTCTGTTTTCAACCTCGAGAAAACCGTCGAGAGATTGGAGGCGCCACCGCGCGTACGCGCTGTAAGGTGCTATCACGAGCGTGGAACCGAGAACGATATAGGCGAGAATCGTGTTGATCACGTCCCCAGCAAGGAGATAAATGGAATTGCAGATAGTGAGGGTTGCAAGGGTGGAAATTGAAATGAAAACGAAGCTGAATTGCGTTCGCTGTTTGAGAAGATCGTCAGGCTCACTCGTGGCTGTTGAGTAGATAGGTTGGGGTTGTGGAGGAGCAAGACCTGGAGCCGCCAAAGTCATCTCAACCTCATTCATGATATTCCCAGTCTCGACATCGACAATCGGTGGATGGTAGGGGGGATTGGGCTTGGTCTTCTTGGGCTTGCAATCATTATTGCGAAACATGCCCATGAGAAAATGTCTGTGTCTGGTCCACCTAAACTCGTCTCACCCCACATTTGCCACGACAAAAAAGTAAACTTTTCAGACTCTATTGCCCAATGAGTACTCCACACACAGCAGCAGACATATTCAATAAGAAGAAGGGGAAGAAAAAATTCAAATCTTTCAATGCCAACAAACTCGATGCCAAGGATCTGAAAACTGCATCTGCTATTAATGATGTTGCAGATGCGGCAGCGACTGATGCTGCGACCAAGGCCCTGGCTGCTGCCACCCTTTCCTCTGCCACCCTTTCCTCTGCCAACTCCGACTCCATAACCACAGCCACATCTGCGAACGATGACTGGGATGAAATTAAAACGACAAAGACAGTTGTGAAATCCACAACCACTGTTGCGAGTATGAAGTCAATGGCTCAGATTCAAATGGAGCGAGATGCTCAAGACAACGTTGCCGAGAAGTTTCGCGTCCAGGAGATAAAGGACCAGCTAATGCAGGCCCGTGGGAAGGTTGACGAAAACGACGTTGTCAAGGCTGCTGAGGACAAGGAGATTGCTGACGGCTGGAAGAAGGTTCCTGAGAAGGAAGTGAAGCCCGTGAGTACCCAACCAGCCCCTGCTGCCACAAATGGCAAGTACGTGCCTTCGTTTCGAAGAAACGGTGGTGGGGGAAGCGGAGGAACGGCGATGGGAGCAAATTATGAGGGAAAGGCGTACTCGGGAGGTGCAGCTGGGGGCACATCTATGGGGGGTGGAAGAAATTTGGGCTCGCGCTTCGGCAAGAAGGTCGACACGAGTGATGACTCGGCGTTCCCCACGCTGGCGGGTGGGCCGGGTGGTGGTCCCAAGCCCACAGCTGCTGGGTCAGCAACGGGTGGTGTGTGGGGTGGAAAGAAGGAGGTGAAGGAGGTGAAGCCGGCTGCGGAGGGTGAAGAGGGGGAGAGCGAGACAATTTTTGAATTTGCGAAATAGACAAAAAAAGTTTGGAATCTTCAACTCTACATTTCATTTGTCAATAATCAAAATTTTCCCCAAAAAGTAATCCTAAACCGAAGTCCGCCTCGACCTCTTCCACAGCATCCACCTTCCTCCCCCCACCACCCCCCTTCTTCTTTGGCGTATCCGTCAAAATCCCTGATATCGCAGGGTTGATACTGTTTTTTCTGCAGCGCGCCAACACTCGCTCGGGAATGTTCCCGATTCCTCCCTTCTTCTCAATTATAAAATTCACCAAATCTTCCCCTCGATCTCCTCGCGCTCCACTGTGGCAAGCGTAATACAGCGAGCAACTGTCGAACGAGTCATGTTTTTCGTTCTTCCAATCAAAGTCCTCATTGTTCAAATCAAAATCGATCAGTGCAGCAAGATCACCAGCTTTTGCGAGCATTTTTGGCGTGGATTTTTGTTTTGGTGATGCTACCGGGGATTGTTTTTGTTGTTGTTGTTCCTCGACGTTTGGCACTTCTAGGTTCTTCATTCTCAATGATTCCAAATAATTATCGACTTCTTGATGCGTCTCTTTAATTAGGTGCTGCTCGCAATTGTTGATCAATAAAGTTATGCTTCTCGGCGACGAGGCAGCCTCGACTATCAGCTTCATTGAAGCCAGGTCTCCAATAGAAGCAAAATAAGTCAGTGGGAGTTTTCCATTATCGTCCTCTGTTTTAATCCAATTGGGAATTTTCACTAGATGCTTCAAACTCGTGAAGTTGTTGTTGTTTTCATCATTATGGTCCAAGTCAAAATAGGAAATGTTCATACAATCATCTTCAACCCTTTTTGTTGCCTGCAACTTTGGCGAGAATGGCTCGCCAAGTTCTTCGCCAAGTGTTTCCAACAGCTCGTGAAGGTTTATGAAACGGAATTCGTTCTCTGACCCAATACCTTGAAGGAAATTGTCAAATTCTTCTGTAGACAGCTCAATATTGAATTTTTTGGATATCACTGCCACCAGCTCAGTCACGGAGATGAAATTGGAATCAAAACACTCCACTAAATCGGTCAGCACTTGATCCAATGGCGGTGGAGTCTCCATCGTGGCCTCTTCATCTTTCGCAACTTTCATGTTCTTGAACAAATTAAATAGCTTGATTATAATTCGTTCTCTCGCTCTTTTTGGAGAACTAGCTGAGGCAGCTGATGATAATGCCCCAGCCCCCATGTAGTAGTAGGTTACAAAATCAATAGAAGGTTCAAAAATAATACACACATTCTTAATAACACTTTTGACAATTTTCAAGTCAAAGTTAACACAAAAGATTAAAATATGTGCAGCCAATGCATGGAGCTCTGGTGGGCCTGCGAGTCCAACGATCTTGTGCAATTTGAAAAGCTACTTGACGAATTCCCCCACATAGATCTCAACTTCCAGAATGAGAATGGTGTTTCCCTTCTCCATACCTCGAGCTACCACTCATCGAACGACGTTCTGGGTTTGCTTCTCCGAAAGAAGACTATCTACATTGAAATTTTAGATGAAAATGGCTCCACCCCCTTTTATTCTGCTTGTGCCAATAATAACGTAAAGGGTGCAAAGGAACTCCACTTTCACGGTTGCAATGTCAACACAAAGAACGACTTTGGTATCTCACCATTTGACATCGCATTGAAACGGGATCACCACAAGATTTGCAGCTGGCTCGAGTCGCTCGATGACTTCGTGGACACTTCGGTAGTTCATCACGAAGAGTGTGTTCACGGCTGGGCGTGTTTGATCTGCACGAAAAAGAATTTGAGTCACGTCGAAACCTGCGTTGTCTGCGGACGACAGAAGCCCCAAACTGCAAAGGAAGAAACAAAAATAGAAGAAGGAACGGCGGAATGGGAGGACGACGACAGCGAGGACAACAACATCAACAACAAGAAGAATAACAACAACAATGACGACGAAGGCTGAACCAATACAAATTTTTTAATACAAAAAAAGAGAAAGTTGCGGTGGCACTGCGCAGCGCTGCTTCCCCCGCACACTCACAACAAGCAAAACGATGTTGTACACAACAAGCAAAAAGCAAAACGATGTTGTAATATAATATATTGAGCTTTGTGAAACACAGATTTTGATTGAATTATTAGTTCCAAACATTTTCTATCCCTCTCTCCTTCATCATAGTACTCTTCTCTCTGCTCCCTATTCTTAGTACTCTCTCCAACCAACCCAACATCTCTCTACACAGTCGCAACAACATTGATCAAACTTCCGTCGCAGATATCGGTTCCGCTCAGTTCGCAGTACGCTCCGGCTCCGACGTTGTTCCTCGCCAACACCCTTATGTAGTAGACCCTGCCGCTCGTCAAACCGGTCAGCGTCTTGCTCAAGCTGGTGCTAATAACCCTGCTTCCGTCGCTTCCTCCGAAATCCATTCTCTCGTTGTACTCAATCTCGTACTCGTCGATGTCGCTTCCTCCGTCGCTTGCACTCACGCTCCCGCCGTACGGCGTGGGGCAGTCATCCGGAGAACTTTCCGTGCCGCCGCACACGACTCCGTGGTGGGGCACCCTCGGCCTCTGGAAGGTAACGTCGATCTCTCCGCTGCTTCCTCCTCCAACCGCAACGACAGTGTGCGGGGTTCCGGGCACTTGCAGGCTCGGACTGGTGCTCGCCGGCGTTGCCGCGGCGAACGTTCCCACGCCGGCAGAGTTCGTCGCCGCAACCCTGGCGAAGTAGACAGTGTTGCTACTCAGTAGCTCAATCGTGTGTCCGCTGTGGCTGGCCGCGTTAACATCTACGTATCCCTTGTGGGGCGCGATGCTTCCGCTGTTGAAGCCGCTGCTCGTGTCCCACTCGATCCTGTACTCGCTCACAACATCACCTCCATCATCGCTCGGCGCGCTCCATCCAACCGTCAGCATGTTGTCGCTCGTGACCTTCAGCCCAACCCCCAGCGGCGCTCCAGGCGTCTGGTGGGGGTTCAAACTTCCGGGCGTTGTGCTCTGAGTGGGTCCGTACCCGTTCACGTTCATAGCGCTAACCCGAACAAAGTAGCTGGTTCCCTTCACAAGGCCACTGATAGTCTTGAAGAAAGGAGCTCCGCCACCCAAATACGTCAAGCTCAGCACTTCCGGGCTTCCGAAGCTGCTGTCCGTGTCGTGCTCAATCTTGTACTCGGTGATGCTCGCTCCGCCGTTGTCACTAGGACTGCTAAACAGCACCCTCAGCTCGGTGCTACTCAGCACCTCCAAGGTCACTCCGGTGGGAGCTCCGGGCACAACCGTGGGTGCCATGCTCTCCCCCGCGCTCTGCGGCAAGCTGTACCCCTCGTTGTTGACGGCGAACACTCGCGCGAAGTAGTCGCTTCCCTTGACCAGACCTCCGCTCTTCGGCACGACGAGGCTTCCGCTGCAGTCTCCGTAGCTCTCACCGTCGACCAGCAACGTCGTGGTCACAATGGCAGTTCCGGCAGTCGTCAAAGTGCTCGCGCCCAGCGCAATGGTGTAGTCGTTGGCTCCCGTTGGCGCGTCGTCCAAGAAGGTTACCCTCCAGATGTAGCCGCCGCCAACATCAGGTCCTTCCCTGTCCACGAGCACTCCGTCACCAATCACACTAACCAGATCCTCGATCTTGCTCTGCATACTTCCACTAATCCTCTCCCTAGCGGTTGTGCAGTACACGCTATCGGTCACGCAGTGGATTTTGCTCGTGGTGGTAGAGCCCCTTCCACCGAAGTGCCTGTACCCGGCAGTGCTAATCGCGCTAGTTCCGTTGTAGACCTTGTCCAAGGTCACCACGGCACCCTGCACGTCGGTCACATCGTACTCCTCATCAACGTTCCCCTGGCCTTGGAAGGTCAAGGTGTCGCCAATGAACACAACTCCCTCCTGGCTAGCCGCACCCACGCCGTTGACGGTGGCTTGGCCCTTGACAGTAATGAAGTTGTTCGCGGCAATCTTCTCAATCGTTCCGGTCTCGTTCGCGGCAAGCGCAACGGCATCGTAAGGGATCGCGGCGGTGGTGTACGTCGAGCCGCTCATCTGAACATCGAGGGAGAAATATCCACCGCTGATGTCCTGGTTCACGCCTCCAACAACTCCAGTCGTAGTCGTCATGGCAGACTTCACCTCCCAAACGGTCCTCTTGTTGTTGTTGCTGCAATCGTAGGTCTCCTTGATCACGCTATCGAAGCTTTCGGTAGTGCTCAACTCGACCCTGTACCTGATGATCTCGTCGCCGCCGGTACTCGCGGGGGGGTCGTACGCGATGACCAGACTATCACTGTTTCCAGCGTTAGCCGCGAGAGCCACGTTGAGCGGCAAACCAGGAACCTGCTGAGGCAAGACCTTGCTACCAGCGCCAAACCTAGCTCCGTATCCGTACAAGCTGTTCCTGGCAGACACTTCAACGACGTACTCCTTGCCCGTAGTCAATCCCGTGATCTTGTAGTCCCTGGCAGTTCCGCTGACAATGGCGCTTCCGTAGCCAACGGGCTGCTCTCCAGGAACGGCGTCACTGTTCTTCAAGCCGTCCAGCACAGCCAGCGAGTTGTCGCCGTCGTAGACAATCACCTCGCCGTCGTTGTTGGTGGTACTGACGAAGGTGTCGTCCGCAACCATTGCGACCCTGTTTCCAACGTTGGTGAGGAAAGTCACCTTGTACTGGTGCAGAACGCTCTTTCCATCGGCATCAACGCTGCTCACATCCTCCCTGCTGACCTCAACGTCTCCGACGGTGCTCAACTGCTCAAGCGCGGCCTCAACCGCAGCCGCAGACGAGTCAACCGCCAGGTAGTTGCAGTACAGACTGCCGTCGAACTTGAGCCTGAACATGCCGCTCAGCGTTCCTGTTCCAGCGATTTGCACAACCTGGATCTCGCTCCTTCCGCCACTCCTCTGTCCGTTCTGGAAGGTGCTAACCTCGATGGTCTCGCTCTCAATGACGTCGGGCAAGTTGGCAATCAACTGAACCTGGTCACCCTTGTTGAAGTACGTGTCAACATTTCCGCCAAACGTCACGCTCCAAGCGTAGCCACCTCCGTTGGCGATACTGTGCCTGCTCACAGTCAAATCGTTCAAGACGTCGTTGTCGGCCCTCCATTTCTCGCTTCCCCAGCCAAGGTTCACCAAGTTGTTCCTGACGTTGTCGGCCTCAATATCGTAGTTCATCAAACCGGTGATTTCGCTGCTGTTCCTTGTGGCAAAGTTCTTGTTCGTTCCAGGGCTGAACTTGAGCGTGTACCTCGTCTGAGAACTAGTCCTGCTAACAGATGGGTTGAAGAAGAGCTTCACGACCTGAATCTCAGGGACGAAATCCTTGTTCCACCACTCGACCTTGTAGTAGTCGATGCTGTCGCCACCATCGTTCGTCGGCGCGGTCCAGGCAACGTCCAAGTCGGTGATCGGAGAGTCGCTCTCGCTGGCAACCGCGAGGGTGGCAGTCGCCGGAGCAACGGGAGGTCCTCCAGCGCTCACGGGGATACTCTCGGACACTCCACCAAGGCCCAAACTTGTCTGCGCCGCAGCGTTGAAGTAGTACGGCGTTCCGCTGAGAGGAACAGTCAAATCGTAGAACAGGTCTCCTCCCGGAGTCAGCTCGCTGAAGCTTCCGACGGGAATGTCAACCACGCCGTAGTTGGCGTTGCTGCTCGCAATGGGACTGCTTGTGTCGTACTTGACGCGGTAGTGGGTGATTGACAAGCCGCCATCACTCGCGGGAGGGTCCACGGTGACTCGCAAAATGTTGTTTCCGCTGGCAACGACAACAACAGAGTCAGGCGCCGCAGGCAGCTGATCAGCAGGAGTTGCCTCGAACGTGCTACTCCACACCGTGTTGTCGGGCACAACTCCACTGATATCAACGGCCTGCACCTCAACGGTGTTGATGGCGGAAACCCTCATGTAGTGCAAAACCCCGGCGTCCAAGTCGCAGAACGTCTTGGTGTAGGGAGGAGTGGCGCTCGTCACCTCGGACCCGGTAATCAGGCAACTTCCGAAGTTCACGCTGCTGCAGCTAGCGCTTCCACCCAAGGCATTGGCGAAAGTGCCGACAGTGTCCCACTGCAGCTTGTAGCTGACAATGTCGTCGTTGGGGTCGTTGCTGGGAGGAGAATACACAACCTCCAAGCAGTCTCCGCTGACGACATTCACACTTATGTCGGTGGGGGATCCAGGGATGGACATTGGGACAGCGGTCACCGGCGTGGCGACGTCGGTGTACACGCTGCTTCCAAGGGCGTTGGCGACCTTCGCCCTCGCGTAGTAAGTTTCCCAGTTCACCAGTGCGCTCGCGTACAGGCACTTGTCGCAGTCCATGGGCCTGACCTCAACGGCAGCGTCCGCAGGCTCCAAGGAATGGATCGGTCCGCCCAAGTTCTTGACCTCTCCCACGACACTGTGGAAAGTCACCGACCAGTCGTTACCTCCGGCCCAGGTGGAAATCTTGCCAGCAGCGACATCGGTCGCGCCCTGGTAGCTCCAGTCGGTTGAACTGTCCACGACGCTTCCAATGTCGAAGGTCGTCTCGCTATCAACGTAGTTGCTGCTAACCCTGTACCAGACCTTGTCGGGCAACAGGACCAAGTCGTTTCCTTGCATTCCGCCGCTGTAGAAGTTGCAAGTGCAACTGCTGCTGCACGTAACGCTGGTGCCGCCAGAACCCACATCGATGCATCCCGCCATTGCAAACTTGCTGTTGGTCCTGGTAACTCCGACGGTGTTAACTCCGGTCAAAGATTCCAGCGCAACCCTCATCTCATCAACGCTGGCGTCTGCTCCAATAATTCCGGTCTCCTCGCCATCGTAGCTCAACCTGAAGTACCCGCTAACGCTAGGGTTCTGGAAAGCGCTCGTGCTGGCAATAACACTGCTGGTGCTAACAACTTGGACGGTGTAGTCGGGACTCCAAGTGAAGTACTTGGGATCGGCGATGAACAGCGGGTTGCTGTCAACCTCCACAGTGTAGCTCGTCACGGGACTTCCGCACACGCCCTCAGTTACCTGACTGTTGCTGCAGCTCTGAGGAGCGGAGAAGCTGATCCACAAGCTGTCGCCAGTGGCCAAGCTTCCCTTGGTTTCCTCCCTCACGCTAACCGCCGCGCCTACGCCGCTCAAAGCGGAGCTGTCGCTAACCAGCAGACTAACGTCTCCAGCAGTGCTGGCCTGGAAAGTAATCAAGTACTTCCTTCCGCCCTCACTGTCGGTGGCTCCAACGCTAACGGCGACGGTTCCAACTCCGTTGATTCCCTCCAGCGCACTCTTCACAGCAGTGGTGCTAGCATCGTATGCAAGGGATACTCCGGCCTCAACGCCATAGTTCAGCACGTAACTTCCGCCCAACCTGTTTCCAGGCACGAGCTCAACCACGGCTACATTGGCACCGTTTCCGGTCAGCGAGCTGCTAGGGACCAAGTCCGTCACATCACCCTCGTTGTTGACGAAGGTGATGCTCCAAATGTATCCGCCCTGGTTGCCACTCGCAGCCCTCGACACGACAACTCCGTTGATTCCACTGATGGCCTCAACGGCGGTCTTCATATCGGCCGCAGACGCGTCGTTCTGAATTAAGCCACTGGTGGCCAAGGTGAATGTTCCGCCGAGCACGTTTCCATCCACGACGGTGGTGACGGTGCAAGACGCGCCAGCCACAGCCAAGAAGGCCGCGTCAGCGTTGCAAACCAAGCTGTCCATGTTGCCGTCGAGCTCTCCCATGGTGATGGTGTAAGTGACACCCTCCTGGTAATCGCTCAAACTGCTTCCAACAACGGTGCTGGTCGTGACCATGGGCAGCTTAGTCAGCGACATTGCAATCTCGGCTCCTCTGGTGCCACTCGTCTGCGCAGTCAAGTCAATTCCGCTCTCGTTCTCAGTGCTGATGGTGGTGGTGGTGGTCAAGGTGGGGTTCAAAGAAGTGAACGTCTTCAAGACCCCGCCGTAGTTCGTGCTAAAGGCGGTGCACCCAGCACCGGCATTCACAACAACCTCTCCAGGGGTAACACCAGCGCCCATGACGCTCTCGTGCATAGCGTTTCCGTCGAAGAAGATGCTGTAGGTGTAGCCGTAGTCGTCTTCGGCAGAGGCGCTTCCGCTCCTCTCAACCCTCACGCTGTCCACGTTGGTCAAACCGACCAAATGCGTCTTCATGGCGGCGGCGGACGCGTCCCACTCGATGCATCCGGTGGTGTCAGTAACACCCCAGGCGGTCAAGTCAAGCGCGTACGTACCGACGCTAATCGCGGCGTCGGCAGCGACGACAATCTTCTGAATTTCAGTATCGGTACCCATAGCGCTTCCCTCGTTCAGGGTGGACACAACCACGGTCTCAAGAGCGGCACTGCTGCTCACGAACGCGTTACACGTGACGGCGCCACTTCCATCAACGGCCACGGGAATTCCGTTGTTCAGCTCAAGCACGTTACCCTTGACAGCGTCACCGGCGAAGGTGACGCTGTACGTGTAACCGTAGTCGCTGCTAAAGCTTCCGTCTCCGCTCCTCGTGACAACAATATCGTCGGCGCTCATGCCACCCAAGGCAACCAGGGTGGACTTGAACGTAGCAGCGCTGGCGTCGTTATCAATGCAGGCAGAATTCTGGGCCGTGTAGCTAACAGTTCCACCGGCAGATGTGGCGGTGTCAACGAAGCTGTAGCTCAAAAAGTAACTTCCAGCCGTGATGGTGCTTCCGGCGGTGACCTTGACGGTCTGAACCTCCGGGAACCTCAAACTAATCTCTCCCGCGATGGTCTCACCGGCATTCGCACTAATGGTGACCTCCTGGATCTCGGGAATCACGCTGGCACTCGTGGCAACGGTCTGCACCTCACTGATCTTACTTGCCGCAACGCTAACACTCTGCACCTCCCTGACGTGCAGGGCGTGGGAGCTGCTCAAGTTTTCAAGCGTGGGCGGCAGGGCGGCAGGCCTCGCGGCACTCGGGCTGCTCACTCCGCTGAAACCCAAACCGTTCACAGCCTTGACCCTGCTGTAGTACTCGACACCGGTGCTCAAGCCCGTAATCTCCAGGCTGCTCGGGTTATTGCCCTGCACGGTATTGTCGTACACGACGGCAGTTGCGCCAGCAGTCAAGCCGTCGGTCGTCACGCCCATCTTGTCGGCGTCTCCCAGCAGCTCGTCGAACTCGACGTTCCAGTAATTTCCGGTAACCCTGTAGACGGAGAGGGAGCTTGCGCTCTTCCCAACCCAGCCACCGTCGACGGTGTAGTCTCCAGAGCTCCCAAGAGGAATCCTGTCGCTCAGGTACAGGGCACTGTCGCTTCCCTCGCTAACGGTAGCCACAACGATCGTCTCAGCAACTCCGTCGAAGGCACTGCCACAAGTGGTATCGTCTTTTTCAAGCTTAACAATCTCGCTGTTGCCAACATCCTCTCCGTTGAAGTAGATGCTGTAAACGTACCCGTTGGGCGCGGTCAAGCTGTCGGCCGACCTGGTAACGGTCACGCAGTCAGCTCCGGAGGTGCACAAGTTACCAATACCGTTGATCGCAGCCTCGACCTCGTAGTCCTCAGCATTCCACAGCAAGCAACCGGTGGCAAGAGCACTTCCACCAACCGGAGTGTAATTCAGCGTATACTGGGGGGAGGTGTTTGCCCAGCCGTCTCTAGCCGTGTCCTTTATGGTCACGGTCTGAATTTCGCTCGTGTCCTTCCTCACGGTGAAGGTCTGGGGAGACTTGTACATGGGCACGGTTCCGCTCATGACGTCGTCACCAGCGTAAGCCCTGTCCAAGGTCAGCTTCTTCCAGGCGTCGGCTCCCTGAACGACGGTGCTACTCACGACAGACGATCCCGCGGGCAAGTCATCAGCGCAACTGACCAGCTTCAAGGTCCACGTGTCCCCGACCGTGTGGCCGGTTGCAGCAGCAAAAGTGACGTTGACGTTGTCGTCCAGCTTCAGTTCCAGGGAACCGGTGATTGACGTGATGTTCTGCCTTCCGCTCATCACGTACAGTTTGCTGAACGTGTGCGCAGTTCCACCGGCTGCCACTCCGGTGATAGGAACCAAAGGCGTGCCAGCCAAGGCCTTCCCCTTACTAATATGCAACGAAATGCTGTCGGCGGTTACGGCTCCCTGCTTCTTCACGTAGTAAGTCTGTCCGGTGACAAGGCCCGCAATCGGGTTGCCAGCAGACGAAAAGTCCTCCTCGTACACGACCGCATCTCCGTCGAAGAACTTGGCGTACTCGCCAGTCGAAACGGTGATAAAGTTCGAAGCAACGATGACGGCTGCACCGGCCGTTCCATCGACCGTAGCTAAAATCTGCTGCCCGTCGCTCCTGCCGTAGCTGCTCTCCCAGTAAATACTGTCAAAACCGTACTCGGCAGCGTACTTGGTCGACTCGACGGTGACGTGGAAGTAGTCCAAGTCGTAGTTGTTGCTCGTGTACACGGCAGTGGTGGGGTTGCTTCCGGTGTAGCCTCCGGGGCTAGCGTACCCGTTCTCGTGCTCGCTGAAGGCCATGTCGTTCAGGCCAGTTCCGGCGAAGATACCATTAGAGAAATCCTCCTTGGTCTCGACGAGAATCTGGTTGAAGTCGCCCTTCGTGTACTTGCCGGCGAAAGTGATGGAGTAAGAGTAACCGTAGTCGCTGCTGCTGTCTCCCAACCCGCTCCTGCTGACAATAACGTGGTGAGGACCATTGTTCAGATCAGCCTTCGAGCCGAAGAAAGGCCCGAACCTGTCCTCCAACGCATAGTTAATGGTGTTCTCCATAACCACCGCGCTGCTGTCCCAAGCGAAACAGTCGGTGACCTGCGAGTTGAGAGCGTTAACCGCATTCAAACCGAAGTGGTTGTTCATGAACAGCTTGAAGTAGTTTCCGGCGGAAACGGCGGAAGTTGCGCTCAGCTTGATAACCTGCACCTCCTCGCTGCCCCCCTCCAAAACGTCCACAACGTTCACGTCTCTGTTCATTCCGCTTTTGTGGGTAAAACCGTTGCACGGGGCAACTCCCTCACTAACAAGGCTCAACTCTCCGACGTTTCCAAGGTGGCTTCCGGTGAAGAAGATGTCGTATGTGTACGCATCCACGCCGGTCCTCTCGGTTTCGACGGTAAAAACGGGGATTCCTCCGTCCACGACCGTAACGGTCTTGCTCGCTCCGTAGCTGGTGCCGACAAAGACCTCAACCAAGGTCACGGTGAGGCCATCGTCGCTGACCGTCTTGACGGTGTAGGTCTGCAAGGCAGCGGTGACATCCTGAATTTTCAACCTGTCTCCACTGTTGATGGCTCCAAGAACGCTAGCAGACATAGTCAGGACGTTGATTCCGGTATTGGTGGTTGCGGTGGGAGTGACAAGAGTTTCGGTTCCCGAAACGTCGTTGCAGCCGTTCTTGGTACCCTCGGACGAGACAGTGATGGCAGGAGCGTTAGTTCCCAGCACGCCACTGTTGCCACTGCTCGTGGCATGTCCTTCGAACGTGAACCTATACACGTAGCCGTAACCCTCAAGAGCGCCTCCCTCGCCTTCCCTGCTAACGGTGATGTGGCCCGCGTCATTCGCGGCACTATCCTGGTTCCAGTCAAGCGCGGTCAGCCCATCAATCGCAGTCTGGACGTCCGCAGCACTCGCTCCGTACTCCAAGCAAGTTGTGGCAACCTGCTGAGATTCGTCGCTGGTCGTCACCATCAGCTTGAAGAAGCCGTTACCAGCGTTGCTGACAACGGGCTTGTTGCTGAAAGTGGTGAGCTTGGTAACCTGAGGAACGGCAGCGCCCCAGCCGCTCTTCGTCACGGTCACGGGCTTGTTAACCAGGTAGATGTTGGAAATCTTGTCCGTCACACTGGGGTTGGCGTTGAAGTCGGCAAGGCCGCTCAAGCCAGCGGGCACCACTTCGGTCAAGGTGACGACCAAGCCGGTCGAACTGACTGACTTGATCATGAAGGCCGTTGTAGTCCATCCGCTGAACCTAATAACGTCTCCGGGGAGGATGACACCGCTCGCGTGGGCGCTCGATGTCTTTAGGGCAAACTGACTGTAGCTAATACCGTCAATCGTGACGGTGGTCAAGGTGGTGAAATCGGCGTATCTGCCAGTGTCGGTGTCGCTCAAGTGGAATTCTCCAAGGGGGTTCTTCAAGTCGCTGATGGCAACCTCCAAGTCAGTGGCAGATGCCTCCCAGCTCAAGCAGCTAGCAGTGGTCGAAGCGTTCCCGAACTTGTCGGTGTACATGAGCTTGTAGTAATCTCCGCTCACAGTTCCGCTGTCAACAGCCATGTTGATCCGCTTGTGCTCGGTCCTTCCTCCCTGCACAAGGGTCCTAGCGTGCACCTGAGGCCTGTCGCCCGCCAAAGGCACGTAGCCGCACCCTCCGGTGACGACCTCCAGCTCGCTGACGTCTCCGCTCACGGCGCTTCCCTCGAAGTAAATTTTGTAGATGAATGCGTCCGCGCTCGTTCCATTTCCGCTCCTGCTAACGCTAACCCCGTTAACGCCAACCATTGAGAGGTCGTTAATGTGGTTGGCCATTTCGTCAGCGGTAGCGTCCAGCACGATGCAGCTCGTGGTCTGGTTCTTCCCGCTGTTAACGAGGCTCAGCTGGTAGTGCTGCAAGGTCTCCGTGTCGTCAACCCGGTTGACCACAATGGCCTGCACCTCGACTCCGGTCCTGTTGACCTTGTACAAATCACCACCGATGAAGACCTCGTGGCCGACGGACAGGATGTTGTCCATGTCGGACGAGGTGGAAACAATCGGCGAGCCGGGGGAAACAGACACGCTGTCGATGAACTCGGCACCGTTGGTGCCGGAAAGCACTCCAGCAGCGCCCTCCTCACCTCCGCCAACTCGGAAGCTCTGACCCTCGGCCAAGTACTTTCTCAAATCTCCGCCTGTGATGGTCGCCCACTCTCCGTCGCGGCTAACAGAAGCGGAAATTCCGTCGATTTTCTGCATCGCACGAACTCCTCCGCTCACACTGATACTTCCGGTGGTGGACAAATCATCGAGCATGATGTCGACAATCTCAGGAGCAGCGTTGAAGCTCAACGCGTCGGAGCTGCTTCCTCCGTAGCTCAAGGCGAACGATCCTCCAAGGGGAGAAGTACCGTCGGTGACCAAGGCGTTCTCGACAGTGGCGCCGGAACCGGCAATGTTGGTGTAGTCAAGCGTGATGGGATCGACGTTTCCACTGCCGGGCGGGAAGGTCTGGCCTCCGCTGGTTCCCGGGTTCTTCAGAAACCTGACGTTCCACTTGTAACCCCCCCTCGTTCCGTCAACCAAAACAGGCTCGCTTCCCCAGCCCCCCTTGTAGGAACCCGGGTACTCCTCCCTGGTTATGAAGACATCCCCAATCGTGCTCATCTCCTCGAGCTTCAGCTCGAACCTGCTTGCCGTCTCGTCGAAGTTGGCTGTCCTGGCGCCCGCGGGGCTAGAAAAGTCAAAGTCGAAGCTTCCAGCCAAACCGGTGCTTCCCTTCTGGGTCTCGGTGATGACGGGGGCGGAGACGGTTCCAGCGATGTCCGCAGCTTGCACGACGGTTAAGTCGGCAACGTCACCGGTACCGGGAGGGGTCTGTCCGCTGTTGTGAACAAACGTCACAACCCACTCAATTTCTCCGTACTTACCAATCACAGACCTGGTAACGTTAACCTGCCTGTAGTTAGAGTCGGACTGCTCCAAGTGGTACTTGACGCTTCCAACCGCCTCGCCCAAGCCATCGGCGTTCCAAGCGAGGTTGGTGTGGAGGTTGTGAGCGGTTCCAGCGCCTGATGCGAAGGCGGCGAGGTCGACAACAACCGGCGTGGATGCGACGGCATTCGCATAAGTGGTGGCCAATTGAACGGCGGGAGTCGATCCCTTGATGATGTAGTAAACACTACCGGAGGTCAAACCGTCAACGGCTCCGCCAACAGCTGTGGCATCTTCGAAGTAGGTCACCGACTCTCCAGTGGTGAGGGCATCGAACTGGGCCGTGGTGAGAGCAATTGTGTCCGCAAGAACGGTCACGACAGCAGCGTTCTGCGCTCCGTCGAACGTCGCCACAACGGGACCCTTGATGACCTCGGAACCAACGCCAAAGGTGGTCAGGTCTCCTCTCTGCACAACTCCGTGCTGGCAGCCACTGCTCACGCAGTTGGTGGGGTGCGTAGCACCGTCGGTAACGGTGTGGACCTCGACCTGCTGGGTGGGTTCGAAGGCGTTGTCGCAAAAGGGCAACTTGTTCTGGTGCCAGGCACCGTCGTCGAGCAACCTGTTTCCAATGTGAACTTCAATGCCGTTGGTCTCTCCAGGATTGGGAACATTTCCAGTTCCGTGGAACTGGATGTTGTAAACGAAACCGTTGGGAGCCAAAGTCTCACTCGTTCCACGCTCGACGGTGTAGTGGCCGTCCAAGCCAGAAGAGTTGAACACGGACTCAAACGCAGCGCCGAACTCGTCGGCGGTGGCGTCATTGCCAATGCAGGTAGTGTTCTTTCCGTAGAACTCGATCACGTACGCCTTTCTCTCGAGATTCCTGGTGAGGGTGTGAGCAACTCCAGCGGTGGTGCCGAGGGCGCCCAAAACGATTGCAGTCGGGACCGCAGCTGAGGCATCAGCGTAGGTGGCAGCGAACTGAATTGTGGGCGAAGCCTTTTTAATTATGTAGTACTCGTTGCCCGTCGTCAAACCGGTGGCGGCTCCTCCAGCACTGCCGCTGTCCTCTTTATAAGTAACGTAGTCGCCCATGGTCAAAATGTTCCACTCGCCTTCGGAAAGTGCAACGGTGTCGGCAGTAGCGTCCAAGATCATGGCCTTCGTCAAGGTGTGTGAAGCTCCGGCGCCACTTGTGAAGGTGGTGAGATCAACAGCAACCGCGGGGGATGCTATTGCGTTGGAAAAGGTGGTGGCAAGCTGAATCTTGGGGCTCGTTCCCTTGACAACGTAGTAGACGCTAGTGTCGGTCAAACCGTCCACAGCCGTTCCTCCGCCGACGCCGTACACGACCTTGTCTCCGTCGACAAATTTGTTGTAATCGGCAACTGCGATGACAATGGTGTTGGCGGCAACGTCGACAACGGCAGCATTTTGAGCTCCGTCGAAGCCGGTGGTCACGAGATTGGCGCGGTTGGTGGGGTCGAAGGTGGCCAGAGTGGACATGCCGGCGGTGCTCACGACGCTTCCTCCAGCCCACCCCCTGTATTTGGGATCCTTAACGTACACAACCTGCGTTTCCACCTTGGGCGGGGGATTGTCGTTGGCGCCATCCTCAGCATCCAGGATGGTGACGTAGTTGCAGTCGTAGTTGACGTTGTCGTCCCTCCTGGTCAGCTGGTGAGCAGTACCGGCGGCAGCAGCCTTAGCGACCAGGTCGATAACGACTGGGGAGCCGGCAATTGCGTTGGCGTGCGTGGTAGCCAGTTTGATTGTGGGACTCGTATCCTTGACAACGAAGTACTCGGTGGAGGCAGTCAAACCGTCAACGGCAGTTCCGCCCGCACCGGCACTGTACAGAACCTTGTCTCCAGTGGTGAGCAGGTTGTAGTCAATGGGCCTGAGAGCAACTGTATCCGCACCAATCACTACGACGTTGGGGTAGTCGGAACCGTCGAACTGAACCATCGTCTCGCCGAACTGAGCCGTAAGGGTGTGCGCAGTTCCAGCGGTAAAGGACCGCGAGAAAGTGTGGGCACTGCCAGCGGCAGAAGCGAAGGTGGTCAAATCAACGAAGACAGGAGTGCCAGCAGCGGCATTGGCGTTGGAGGTGGCCACCTGAATCTTGGGTGTGCCCAACTTGATAGCGTAGTAAACGGTGGCATCGGACAAACCGTCCACAACGGTTCCACCAATTCCCTTGCTGTACGTGATGGCATCTCCGGTGGTGAGGGCATCGTACTGGGCGGTGGTGAGAGCAATTGTGTCCGCAGCAACGTCCACGACGGCAGCGTTCTGGGCGCCGTCGAACGTCGCCACAATAACAGTGTCGGTCAGATCTATGCCCGTGGCAGCGGCAGCGTTGGCAGCGGTCGTGGCCAACTTAATGGCCGGAGAAGCTCCTTTCACGACGTAGTAGTCGGTGTTGGTGGTCAACGCATCGAGCTGACCCCCAGCGCTTCCCGCATCTTCGGCGTACCGAACCTTGTCGCCCGTTTTCAAGGCGTCGTAGCTGGTGGTAGAAAGTGTGATCAAATCAGTTCCAGTGTTGACCACCGAAGTGGCATCAAACGTCGCAACGAAGACTCCAAACTCTGATTGGAAGATCTTTGAAGAGTCGCACGCACCGGTGAGCAAGCTGGTGTCGGGCGCGTTGCCCGCGCAGCCAACACTCGGGCTAACATCAGACTCGCAGAACATGGGAACGTCTCCGGGACTGTTGCACAAGTTGTTGGAAGTGTCTTTCTGCTGGCACCCGGCGAACTGGCCAAGTCCATCGCTAACATCCTTGTCCCTCAAGAAGGTAACAGTCCACGTGTACCCGCCGTTATTGCCTCCGAGGTTGACGGCGCTCCTGGAAACCTCAACGTCGCCGACGTTGTCGAGACCCTCAAGTTTCTCCTCCAAACTGGCTCCACTTCCGCCGCTGTCGGCGCTGCTAGCGACAGCATTGTGGTCGATGGCCTGCGTGCAGCTGACGCCAAGCTTGTTGATGACGGGGTGGCCCGTGCTGTCCAAGCACACCTTGAAGGTTCCTCCAAGAGGAGCAGTTCCCTTGGTGTACTCGGCAACGGAGCAACCGTTGCTGACGACTCCGCTCGTGCTACTCAAACTTCCGTCCAAGCACGCAATTGCGCTAACGTCGCCAACGTTCTTTCCCCATGCCTTGGAGTAGCCCGAAGGCCACGTGCTGGCGATGCTGACGGCGGATCCTTGCCAGTTACCCGGAACGAAGGAGCTCGTATGGGTCACGGTGGGGTCCTGCCAAACGTTGCTCAAGAAGGTCACACTCCACACGTAGCCTCCAACCTCGGTCGAAGTGCCGGCATTCTTGGCAGGCCCAGTTCGCATGGGTCCGCTCCTGCTCACCGTGACCTGACTGGGCGAAATACTCAACAACGAGTTCAAGGCTCCTTCAACGACGCTCGCGCTCGAATCGTGCTCCAAGGGTCCGGTGGTCTCGCCGTCATAAGTCAGCTGGAACACGCCCTGCAAGCTGGTTCCCTTTGTCAACTCGGCAACGGTTATGTCAGCGTTGTACCCCCTCAGCTCAGTGACGATCTTGCTGACGGTGGGCACGTCGCCGCCAACATCCTGGTGGTCGAAGCTGATGGTGTACACGTAACCCATCGACTGCGTGGGGACGCTGCTCCTGATAACGGTGATCTTGGTCTCGTCGCCCGAGAACATGTGGTCGGCGAAAATCACCCTGAAGTTGTCTTGACTCATGGCGGTGAAGTCGGTCTTGTTCTGGACTAGGAAACTGTAGCTGTCGCTGGTGGCGGCAGCAACATCGTACTCGGTTCCAGCCCATGCAAGGCCGAACTTTCCGCCAACCTGGTTTCCGTCGCGAGCAACGGCGCTGCTTGGGTCGAGCCAGTTTGTCGCGGGGTCCTTGCTGTCAGGAATTCCTTGGTAGGTGTCGTCCATCCTGGCGCTACTGTCCTCGTCTCCGAGCAACAAGTAAGCGGGCGAGCTGGACTTCAAAGTTCCTTCGCTGGTGTACTCGGTGATGTACAGCTCGTGCTCGGTTCCAGCTCCCACGCCTGTGAGACTAACCAGCGGGGTTCCCGCCAAGGCGTGAGCCTCCGTGGCGGCCAAACTGATCTTGGGAGTGACAGCCTTCACAACGTAGTATGTGAGATGCTCACTGAGTCCGGCGATGTCATTCGCGCCGTTGGCACCGTCGTGGGCCCTGTACTCGACGCTGTCTCCAGTGACGAGTGCATCGTACTCGGCGGTGGTCAAAACAATCTCGTCGCTCGCAATCACAACAACGGCTGCCGAGCTACCGTCGAAGGTGGCATCGGCAGGTCCAGTTGTGTTCATGGCGTAGTTGGGGTAGGTGACGTTCAGGTAGTTCAAATCGGTCATGCAAGGAACGTTTCCTTCCCTGCTCGTGTACTCAACGGTCCACGTGTAGCCTCCGCTCCACCTGTTCTGTCCTGTGGGAGTGTAAGGGGAACGAGCGACGCTCAAGGTGCCCCAGACGGAAATTCCGGAATCCTGGATAGACTCCAGCTGGGTCTTCAGGGTGGCAGCATCGACGTTCCAGTTCAGAACGGGACTCGAGTAGTTGCTCGGCGTGCCGACGAACTCGTGAGGGTACGTGGTGCGCAGGAAAAACTCTCCGTCGATCATGCTCGCATCCTGTCTCACAGAAACCCTGCAGTACGAAGTTGCGGCAGCAGAGACGGGAACTCCGGCCACTGTTTCGTAACTAGCGTCGGCGTTGGTCTTGGTGAGCGAAGTAATATCGCAGCCCATGACTTTACTCTCTCCGGGCTGCTTCGAAAATGTCACGTCCCAAACGAATCCAATCTCCTTCTTGTTGGTGGCAGAAATCTCGCTCCTCGCTACGCCGATATTCCCTCCGGCAAAAACATTGTCCAATGCCTCGATCTTGTCGCTGAAGAGAAGCTGGGATGCAGCACTGGTCTCCTCCCTGATGCTGATGGTGTTGGTCTTCCTGATTCTCTGAACGGCGCAGAAGCTGCTCACACCGTTGGTTCCGTCTGACTCGTCAAAGTCACTGAAGAAGAAGCCAACCTCCACATCCGTGTAGGTGCCATCCGACTTCTGCACGGCGGAAGCGACGGTGATGGCAGTGTCGGACGTGTAGTCAACGGCAGTGATCTTCAGGTACTCGTCAGCTGTGCCCAGCTCAATGTCGGCACCATTGCTTCCGATACGGATGTACTCGCCAATTGTGAACAACCCGGCCTGCACGTCGGCCGCTTGGACGACAATCGTTGTAGTTCCGTCAGTGGTGACGGTACCAATCTCAACAGCTTTGCTCTCGCACTCGTACATCAGGTTGATGCTTCCGTCCGGCTGGTTTCCGTTGACGATTTCCTCCGCCAAGCCGCCGGCGGTGAAAGAACTTCCACCGCCGTAGGCAGCTGTACCGGTGAGGTCGGTTGCTTGCCATGTGGGGGTAGTACAGGACGTTGCGCCAAACTCCTGGCACAAACCGGCCGTACTGGTGTCAATGTTCACGGAGGAGGTCTCAATTTTGAGCTTGGGCACGTTGCCCCTCAACGTGTCGCCCTTGAAGGTGATGTCGAACCAAATCAGGTACTGCCCAGTGCAGTCAAAGGCACCGTCGGTGTTAGCGTCGGTGCAAGTGGCTACCGTCATGGCAGTCGACCTGGTAACGTCGACTCCAACACCACCGCTGTCAACCATGAAACCGGCTTGGGATCCGGCGTCGGTGATGCCGTTCAGCAAAACCTCCAAGGAATCGGCTGCGGTCTGGTCGTCCTGGGCAAAGTTAATTGCGCCGGTCATGCAGCTCGAGTCGGTTGACGGGTTGCACGCAATGTCGTTCAACAAGGGGTGCTGAGTCTTGACTGCGAGCTGGCAAAAGTTCACATTGGTGTCTCCGCACTCGTCGAAGTCGAAAGAAAGGGTGAAGCTGCCGGTGAGGGCAGCCTCAACAGCGGTACAACCTCCGGCTGCGTTTAAACCACCGCCAGCGCAAGAACTGGTATCAATTCCGTCAATGAAAACTCCAATTTGCTGAACCTCGCTAACGCGAGGAGCCGCAACCTTGACCCTCTGGATCTCGGGAACGTCAACGCTGTAGGAGCGTACGATTTGGATCTCGTTGATGTCGTCAGCGTCAATGGTGACGGTCTGCACCTCATCGGTGTCAACCGTGGTGGTTGTGATGGTCTGGACTTCGGCAACAACCTCGTCACTCGTGGTGGTGATGAGCTGAATTTCGTCCAATCCGCCGACCTGCGTCCTCACTGTCTGCCTCTCGTTGGTCACCTCAACAGTGGCCAGGATGCTCTGCTCCTCGTTCAAAATGCTGCTGCTCTCAACCACAACGCTCTGGACTTCGTTAACGATTCCGACCTCGATGTAGCGCGAGGTGGCGAAACTGTCAGAAGTGTCATACTCGACAATGTACGAGCTGATGCTCTCCCCTCCGTCAAAGGTGGGAGTGTCCCAGCCAACGTTGATTCCAGTGGCGCTAACGGTGCTCGCAGCGCGGGCAACCGGAGCAACCGGTTCGGAGTCGGCCAAGGTGACGTTGGTGGGGTAGGGCGCGGCAACGGGTCCAGCTCCGACGGAGTTGAAGGCAGAAACACGGACGAAGTACGTCTGTCCGCTTTCGAGGGTGCTGCTCTCCAAGCCGGTGAAGACGTCGCGGCCTCCAACCAAGTAGCTGTTCGAGGCGCTGGGGACGGAAGCGAACTCAGCGGGGGAATCAAAGTCGGGCGAGTAGTCCCACTCGACCAAGTAGTGCGTGATGGCACTTCCTCCGTCTCCGCCGTAACTGCAAACGGCAGAGCTGGGGGGTGACCACAGCACGTTCAAGCCGGTTGCCGAGGTGGAGATCATGGTGGCGCTCTGGACGCTTCCCGGAGGAAGGAGCGAAGCGGAGGTGCTCGCCGGAATCGAGGCGGCCGGGTAACTCCAATCGAAGCCATTGTAGGCTAGAACGCGAACGAACCTCGGCACAGTGTTACTGGCGGAGTTCAGCTCGATGTTGTAGCAGTAGGTGGTTACGTCACCAGAAACGACGCAATCGACCGACATGTCGTGCTGGAAGCCAGACGAGGCAATGTTCGCGAAGGTGGAGGAAATGTCCCACTGAATTCTGTAGCTCTGGATGCAGTTGCCGCCGTTGGTGGTTGGCTGCTGGAAGGAGACCTTGATGGAAGTGTCGGACATGGGGAAGATGGCAACGTTCTCGACGTTGCTCGGCTTCTCCTTAGGCGCAAGCAGCGAAGGGGAGGAGAAGACGTAGTCGCCGAGCCCTTCGCTGTTGTAGGCCCTGACCCGGGTGATGTAAGCCTTGCCGTTGGTCAAACCGGTCACGACGTGGCTGTAGGTAGTGCCGGACGCGACAGTGACGGAACCGTAGTCGACGAAGTCGACACCGGCCTGGATGGTCGACACGGAGATTTTGGCGCTGGGGCCAGTGAACTGAGAATCATCCGGCAGCATCAAGTCAACGGAACTTCCAACTTCGGTCAAAAAGGTCACCAAGTAGTTGAAGCCGTTGTTGTTGACGAACCTGTTGACGTCAACGACTCCGACGGTGGACAAGTTCTCAACGGCGGATTTGACGGCGGCCGCATCAGCGTTGTGCGTGATGGGGGCGGTGGTCTCGCCGGCCATGGAGAGCTGGAACGTTCCGCTCGTGGGCCTCAATCCGTCCCTGACAGTGTAAACCTGGATGGTGGGGTTGTTTCCGGCCCAGTTGTCGGCAGTAGTTGCAACCATTGGCTCCTGATCTCCAACGTGGGAGCTGAACTCAACAGTCCACTCGTAGCCATAGGCCCAGTTGGAAATGGCGACGGTGTTGACGGAGGCACCGGCAAAGTTGGTCTGGGTGGAAGAATCTCCAACCTCCCCGAGGTGGAAGCTTGTTCCATCAACTATCGTCTTGACGCGGTAGTTGAAGCCAGCGATCTGGATGAGATCGTCGGCGGTTAGCCCAGTCGTGGTAGAAGCGGTAACGACGTGGTTTCCGCTCGCCACGTCAACAGTAATAGTGCTGTGGGTGTTCCAGCTGTAATCCCTGTTGGCTGAAACGGTTCCAACGCTGCTCAAGAGCTGCAAGTGGTTCTCCAAGCTAACGTCGCCGTCGGCTGCCGCGTCCCAGGCAATGAGGCCGGTGGTCTCGCCGCCGAACGTGAGCTGGAAGCTTCCGCTAATGGACTCCGTGTCGGCGGTGATGCGAATCTTCTGAATCTCCACGTCGCCGTCAGTGGCGGACGTGGTGATTTTCTGAACCTCGAGGTCCTCCTCCTCGCTGTACCACTCAATCTTGTAGCCATCAACGTTGTCGCCGTTGCTCGCGGCCGAGGGGGCCCAAGCAACCTGGAGAGAAGTTCCGCTGTTTACGCTTCCTGTGGCGTACGCGGGGGGGGACGGCTGGCCGCGGGGGATGGCCGAGGATGAGGCAGAAACCGGTCCGTAGCCAATGGCGTTGGAGGCAGTAATGCGGCAGTAGTACGTGTCGCCAGCCGTGGTTCCGCCAATGACGTAGCTCATGGGGTTGGTTCCCTTGACATTTTCGAAGACGCTGCCAGAGACCGCAAGGCCGGAAACGCTATCGACGTTGTAGGTGAGCAGGCCAATGTCTCCAGCCCCCTGCACGTTCTCGTGGGAAGTGTGGGTGAAGGTGACGGTGTAGGCGTACAAGCTAAGTGAGCTGTCCAGGGTGCTCCTGACGACGTTCACGGTGTGAATGGTGTCGAGTTGAGCCTCCAAAACGGACTTGAGCGCTGGCGCAGTGATTCCAATGGCCAAGTTGGTGGTGGTCCTGCCCTCGAAGCCGAGGTTGAACGTTCCGGTAACTTGGACGAGGGAATCCATGTAGAAGGTCTGAACCTCGCTGGTGTACTGGGAAGGGTAAATATCGGCGCTTCCGGCGGTTTTCTCGGCGACCTTCATAATGGCGTCATCACCGACGACCAAGGAGTCGTCGGCGATGAGGTTTCCGAGGTCGCCGGAAACTCCCTTGAAGGTAACTTCCCACTTGTACCCGTACCCGTACGCCTTGCGGGAAACTCGAACGGGCGGAGTGCCAACAGACTGGACTCCAACAATCTCGGAGATGGCCGCCTCCAACAGGGTGGAGCTAATATCGTAGTTTAAGGCGGACGACTTCTGCCCTCCCCAGCTCAGCGTGAACGTTCCAGAGCGAGGGACGACGGTGTCGCCGGACCTGAAGTACAAGGAGAGCTCCTGAACTTCGGACCTGAGCGAGATCTCGTCGCTTCCGTACCCGGGACTCGTGGTGGCAAAGTTGGACGAGGTGTCCCATTCGATCTTGTACTTGGTGACGTCGGTTCCGCCATCGGAGATGGGAGGAAGGTAGTTGACGTGCAATGAGTCGGACGTGTAGTGCTTGCCCAAGACGACTGTCCTGGCTTTTCCGGGTAGCTCTCCGTAGTCGGCCGTGGTGGCCGTGACCAGGTCGGAGGGGGCGCCGAAACCTTCGGGGTTGTGGGCGGTGACTCGGACAGTGTACTGGTCGTTCTCAGAGAGTGCCACGTACTTTGAAGAGAAGGCGCCGACGGCTACTCCCTGCCTGACGGTGTCGTGGAAGATCTCAAACTCATTGGCGACCACAACGGTGGAAGTGAGCTGGGGGATGGACCCCTGGGGGTAAGTTCCCCAGAAGGCAATTGTGTACACGTACCCAAAATTGTACAGGGCCGACGCGTCGTTTCCAGAGCGCTCGACAGTGACGCGGTCGACACCGACGATAGCCTCGAGGGCAGTCTTGACGTCAACGGTCGTAGATTGCCAGCTCAAAGTGCCAGTGTCGACACCGCCGAAGTTGAGCTTGAAGTCGTTCTCACCGGCACTTGCCTGGGCTGTGTCCCTCATGGCAACGGTCTGGATCTCGCTGGGAGATCCGAGCTGGTAGGTGAGGGCAGTCTTGCCAGCGGGGCGGGTGACGTGGAGGCGCGAGCTAGTTCCTCTCCAGTTTCCGTCCGGCATGACGCGAAGGGTGTCGAGGTTGGCGCTGAACGCCTTCATAACGATGCAGTTCTCGGCTCCATTGCCGTTCGCGAACAACTTAGCCTTGACGTTGTCGTAGGAGACGATTCCCTTCAGGGTGACGGTCGTGGAGGTGAAGCCAACGACGGTGAGCTCATCCTCGCCGACCCAGACAGTGTCTCCGTTGGCCAGGTAAGAGGTGAGGGATTCTGTCGTGTACGCAACGCTGCTGTCATGCATGTAGACGGGGGCGGACGGGGAAGAAGCAACAATGGTTGAACCAGTGTAAGCGCTGGTCAGGTACAGGCAGTCAGCACCGCACGAGAGCTTATCGATAGTCTCGATGGTGTATTTGACTCCCTCGGCAACGATGAAGTCGCCGTTGGCCAAGCTGTGTTTGGCAACGTCACCGGCGGCGAGGAAGACATAACGCTCGGTGGAAGCAACACCGGGACTGGTGGTCAAGAGCGAGAAGCTCGACTCGATCGACACAGTTCCGGGCAAAGCCTTCTTGCTAGAAACGTACCCGAAGGTCTGAGTGGTCACGGCGACGCCATTCGCGGTGGATCCAAGGTAGTTCACCTGGGTGAGGAAGTTGGACGGGTCACCGAGGTGGAATGTGGTGCCGGTTACGACAAGTTTAACTCGGAAGCTGTAGTCGCCAATCTGAATGAGGTCATTGGCAGTGAGCGAGCTCGTGTCAGCAACGGTGACAACGTGGTTGCCGCTGACGACGTTGGCAAACATGCTAATTCCCATGGTGTTGTTGACGTTGCCGAGCATGGAAACCTTGTGCACGCCGTTCATCCTCTGAAGCTGGTTCACGATCGTCTCCTGGGTGGCCTTGTACGGAATTGGATCGGACACCTCGCCGTCCAGGTGGATCCTGTACTCTCCGTCAATGTCGTCGCTGTCGGCAAAGGTGGTGATGTTGATCATGGGATAAACGTTGACGTTGGCATCTGTCCCGACGACCTTCTTGTCGTTGACGTCGAGCATCTCAACGTCGCCGTTGTTGCTGCTGAAAGTCACCACCCAGGCGGTTCCGAAAGTCCTTCCGGCGTGCACGTTCTTGGTCACCTCAACCGCCGAGATTCCTGAGAAACCGTTGGCAATGAGAGTCTCCAAGGACCTTGCGTTGGTAGAAACGGGAATTCCGGCAACAGTCTCGCCCTGGTAAATCAAATCGAAGGTGCCGCTCAAGGCGCCACTGCCCTCGACGACGATGACCTGAGTTTCGGCAACTCCACCGCTGCAGGCGGTCTCCTCCAGAACTGGAAGTACGACCAGCTGGTGGCCGACAGGCCCGGCGTTGAAGTCAACGCAGTTTCCTTGGTTAGGCCAGTTGGCGCCGAACTCGTCCGTGACAGACCTGAGAACGGGCCAAGTTCCGGTGGGGTACTCGCCCTCGAAGAAGACTGTGTACTCGAAGGGGAAAGAAGTTCCAGCAACGACCCTCGTGGTAACCTCAACAGAGTTGACGTTGCTCAAGGCGCCGAGGGCAGTCCTCATGGTGGTGGCATCGGCGTTCCAGGCGATGCAGGCAGTCTTCTGGCCGTCCAGCTCGAGCCTGTAAGACCCGGCGGACATGGTTCCACTGGAGGTGGAAAGAGAGACGATCTGGACGGGGGAAGAAGACCCAACAATGGTGCTGCCGCACTTGTCGGTGTCGGCGATCATGTAGTCAAAGCCGTAGTCTGCAGGGTCAGCTCCGGTAGTTTCGGAAGCGATGACCAACGTTAGCTTAGCCTTG
This sequence comes from Parmales sp. scaly parma, assembly GCA_030267985.1. Lineage (NCBI taxonomy): Eukaryota > Bolidophyceae > Parmales > Parmales sp. scaly parma. Next base: position 65,764 of record BRYC01000225.1, on the reverse strand, counting down.
GTGTCGGCGGAGTACAAGAAGCTGTTCACGGTGAAGGTGGTGAGCGCGCCAAGGACGTCCTGGGAGAACTCAATTTTCCAGATCTTGGCCTGGGGCCCTCCAAACGTAGGTGTCGGTGTCGTAACGGCAACAACACCGATGGTTAGGAGCGCCTCGAGCGCCTCCTTCACCTGGGCGCTGGTGGCATCGGGAGCAATGGCAACAGTATCGTGGCCTGCCATGCTGACGGTGAAGTGCCCCACAATATCAGTGGCGTTTGTGCTGTTGACGGTAATGGAGCGGACGGGGTTCGTGCCAAAGACGGCATCGGTCGTCCACTCGACCTTGTACATGTCAACTTCTCCGCCGTTGGAAGCCGGCGCGGTGAAGCTCACGTCAATCTGGGAGTTGGACACCGACGTGGCAGTAACCGTGGGCTTGGACGGGGCGGTGGACGCGGCGTGGAAGAGAGGGACTGCGGTGGTGAACGCACCGTAGCCGGCGGAGTTGGCAGCGGCAACGCGCGCGTAGTACTCCTCTCCCTCAGTCAAGCCAGAAGCAACCGAGAACATGTCCAAACTGACTCCAGCGGTGACCTCGGAGACGACCAAGGCAACACTTGTTCCAGTCAAGAAACTGTTGGTGATTAGCATGGGCACGTCTCCGACGGCATCGTTGAGGGTGACGAGCCAATCGAAGCCAAAGTCAATGCCAGCGCTGGCGCGGGTGACGGTGACGCTTCCGAGAGTGTCGAAAGCGCTCAACTTCGTGGAGAAGTCATCGGCAGTCTCATCGTAGTAAATGTACGCAAGGTCGAAGTCGCCGCCGAAATCAACGGTGAAGTAACCGTCGATGTCGTTGGCGGTGGCGGTGACGCTGACCTTCTGGACCTCGTTGACAACGCCGTTGACAACGCCGGTGTAGGCGAGATTGCCGAAGGAAGGGGAAACTCCATCCGTGACGACGGTCGTGGTGATGGTCGGAGTTCCGGAGGCGGAAGTCAGTATGTCCAGAGGCGCGCCGTACGTGACGGCGCAATCGTTGGTGTAGGTTCCGGCAGCGTCAGGAGCGTTGACCAAGTGGCCAACGTTGGACTGGACACTGTGAGCAGCCTGACCCTCTTCGAACAAGCTCCACTTGTTGGTGACGTCGTCGAAGTTGATGTAGTAAGGCGCATCGAGCATCTTGTAGACGGCCTTGCCGTTGTCCAAGGACGATGTGCGGACGTAGTTGCCGTTGGCACTTGTTGTGACGGAGCACGAGGCAACGACGGCATAGGTGGGGGTGGCAATTTCAGCATTGAGGCAGTTGTTGGTGGCTTCCCCGTTCGTCCTGCAGCCGCTAGGGCCGTTGAGACTGTTGAAGGTGACACTCCACGAGTAGCCGCCCACGCTAGTGGGTCCGAATCTGGATACGCTGACCTCGCCAGCTCCGGGCAAGCTCTCGACCTTGGCCTTCATCTCTTCGGCGCTGGCATCGGCCTCGACCAAGACGCGCTTCTTCTTGTAAATGGTGACGGGGGCCGTGACGCCCACAGCCCAGGTATTCGTCACGTCAATGTCAGTCGTGGTGATGGTGCCCGTCGTGGTGACGTAGTACTTGACGCTGTTAACGGTGTCGAAAACCATAAGTTCTTCTCCGGAGGAGATCAAGCCGCGAAGGTCGGTGGTGGAAACGATCTTGTTGTCGGCAGCAGTGATTGACCCGGTTCCGGCAATGTTGTCCATGATGAAAATCTTGGCAGAGGTGGCGCCTGCCTGGTGGTACTCGACCAAGGCGAGGGCCGAGGAAGAGACGGCAGCTACGCTAACGATCTCGCCGTTGATCACGAGCTCGTCACCAATGTTGACAACGTTGGTCAAGTCGGTGGCGGTCGACACTGTCTTGCTGCCCCTGGCGACAGTAACAAGCTCAGCGATGCCAGCAACGGTAACTACCTGGGTGAATTCACCTTCGAAATCGTAAGAAATCTCAACGAAACCATTCAGGTACCCGGTGTCGGTGGACGAGACAATTTCGACAACTTCGAAAATTCCCCCCTCGGTGCCGGCCGTGGTGGTCGTAACGGTGGAGGAGAAAGAAGTGGGGGCGATGGCAGTGCAACTGGCCTCGGCGGTCCTGACAACAATCTTCGTCTCGTTGCCGTTGCTGAACCTCGCACCGTCGAAGGCAACGTTGTAGGTGTAGCTGCTCGCTCCGACGTTGGAGGAGGTGACGGTAACGCCGTCGATGTCGTACACCTCCTCCAAGTACTGCTCGACGGTGAGGGCAGACGCGCCCAAATCAATGCATTTGGTCAAGTTGTGCTTTTGCAAGTCCAAGAAGCCAAGCTTGAAGCTTCCGTCAGTAAAGTCGGCACCCGAAGTGGTGGAAAGGGTAATTACTTGCACCTCGTTGGCGGCGGAACTGACCTCAACCTTGTAGGCAGAGATGGGCTCCCCGTTACTTCCTTCGGGGCGAGAGTTGTACGGTGCGGTGAAATCCACTCGCAGGGAGGTGGGACTGGCGACCGAGTTGAACTTGGCAGACTTGGGCTGGTCAGGGACGGCGACGGGCGCAATCGACGACGGCGCTCCGGGGTAGCCTGCGTAGGCCCAAGGGCCGTAGAGGGCATCGGAGTTGATGAAGTCGTTGTGGGAAGTCACTCGAACGTAGTAATGCACTCCAGGAGTGAGGTCAGTGATGTCGTAGCTGTAGGCGGCAGACAACGCGGCGGCGTTGGATGCGGCGGTAGCCATGAGAATGGCACCCGAAGTTCCGAGAGGCCCAAGGTTGGTGACCAGGCAGACGCCGGTGCACTGCGTCTTGAACGTTGGCTCGGTATCGTATTCGACAACAAAGTTGACAACGTCGTCGCCACCGTCCGAAATGGGAGCATCCCAAGAAACGGTCAAACTACTCTTGCTAGCGACGGAAACCGCAACGTTGGTCAGCACGGTGGGCGTGTTGACGAACGGGTAGGTAACAGTGGGCCAGGCGGGAGCACTGGTTCCAGCTCCAATGTTGTTGAAGGCAGAAACGCGGACGTAGTAGCCGGCACCTCCGCTAAAGGAGATGACCTTGCTGTACTGGGACTGGCCAACAACCTGCTGAGAAACTCCCTTAATCGTTTCGAGCGAGTAGGAGGTTCCGCCGGTCAAACCCGTGGCCGAAAGGAGAGGAAGGTCTCCATTCAAGGCATCGTACGTGATGGTGAGGGTCTCACTTGCGGACAGGTCAATGTTGGCGTTCCCATCGGTAACGATGGTGACGGCTCCAGCCATCGACTCGATCTTCTCCTGGACGGAAGTTCCGTCTGCTGGCGTTGCAGTCGCAACCGCAACGCCAGCGGTGACAGTGACGGACTGACCTCCGAAGGAGAGGGTGAAAGAACCGGCGTTGGCGTTTCCGAGGGCAAGGGTCTGCGTTTCCTGGACATTTCCAACACCAACATTTCCATCGGCGGTGTTTGTGCAAGTTGTGCGAGCAATCGAATCGCACTCGAGAACGTGAGTAGCGTCGGCAGACAACTTGTGGCCGCGTCCGTTCATCAAGCTGCTCGTGTAGCGGTAGTACTGGTCGCCAGGGTAGGTCATAGACGCAAACGTGACCAACCACGTGAAACCCTGCGGGTCGCTGCAGTGGGAAACTCCAGCCGTGGTCTGGACGGAGTAAGAGATGCGGGTCGGGTTGGATGCGGGGCCTGCAACCAAACCAGTCGCCTCCAATAACGGAACGTCCCCCTTCATCGTGTCGAAAGTGATGGTGTAAACCTCAGTCGCGGTCAAGTCGATGGTGGCGAGTCCATCAGTGGTGATGGTGACGTCTCCAGCAATCGTCTCGAGGAGTTCCTCGAGGGAAGTTCCGGAGCCATTGTCTGCGACGTTTGCACCGTCAACAACGGTGACAGTACGGCCCAGCAAGCTAACGGTGAAGGAAGCCTGACTTTGGGCGGAGTTGGTTAGCTCCTGCGTCTCGCTCGAGGCAGGGCTGTCGCTGCTGCACCTCAAGTGGCGAGAAACGGAAACGTCGCCAACGGTCGCGAGGGATTCCAAGGCGGACTCCATGGCAGCCGCACTGGCGTCGTAGGGAAGTTCCTGGGTGGTCTGGCCATCAAAGGTGACGGTGAACGTTCCGGCCAAGTACTTGGCATCGTCGCTGCTGCTCAAGCTCAACGCCTGTACGTCCGCGACCGTGTTGGTGTCGGCGGAACTCACAACGTTGTAGCCCGTGGGCCCGTTGTTGGTGCCGGAGTCAAAAGTAGAAGCAGTGTCGTACTCGACCTTGTACTGGGTGATGGATTCGCCGCCGGTGTTGGCGGGCGCCTCCCACTGAACCAAGATCTCCTCGTGAGAGACGGTCTCGGCAAAGACGTAGGTTGTCTGTCCAGGGGTCTGGAGACTCGGCTGAGCGTTGGCAGGGTTGGAAGAAGTGCTGGGTCCCCTGCCGAGAGAGTTCTCCGCGGATACGCGGACGTAGTAGTTGGTTCCGCTCAAGGGAGTGGAAATTTCAACCTCCTCCAAGCCGACAACGTCAACGGTGGCGTCCACCTCGGCCACCAGATTGGCGCCGTTGTAGTTCATCGCCATGAGCGACGAGAAATCGAGAGACAGCGCGCCCCTCTCGTCGGTGAAGGTAACATCCCAAGCGTAGCCGTGCGAACTAACAGACCGAGAGACGTCCACCTTGACAGCGAGGGAAAGGTTCTCGATGGCAGCCTTGACGTCCTCGGCGGTGGCTGCGTAGCTGATGTCATCGGTGGTCTGGAGCTTGTAGAAGGGAACGGAGGACGTTTGGTCAACGGAGGAGGTGAGAGCCTCAATCTTGTCGGTGTCGGCGTCGTCGCAGCCGTTGCTTCCGGCGTCGATGACGGCAAGAAGGGGAACATTTCCCCTCACCATGTCTCCAACGAAGGTGACGGTGTACTTGACACCATCCTTGCCGGCGCCTCCGGTGGTGAGGAGCGACTTGGTAACGGTGACGTCGTCAATGTTGAGCATACTCTCCAACTCTGCCTCGACGGCAGCGGCGGATCCGTCCCAGAGCAAGCAACCGGAGGCACCTCCGGCAGTCGTGCTGCCCGTAATCTCGGCGTCAAACTGCAGGCGGTACCCGGACGGAGTGGTGGCTCCGGGGGTGAGAACGGTGGCACCGTTTGTGTCGTAGGTGACGGTGAAACTCTGCACCTCGTAGGTGGAGTGCTTCAGGGCAACTTCGGTCAAACCGGCCTCTGCAGTCTTATCAGCCACGGGGGCAAGGGGAATGTTCTGCGCATCGAACGTTCCAGTGGAACGGACGCGGAAGGTCTCTCCAGTTTCGGGGTGTCCGACGCGGAGCAAGTCTCCCCTGCGGATCATGCTCGTGGTGTCAATGTTGCCGCTGTTGGCGTTGACGGTGAACAAGGAGCTGTCTCCGAAGGCCTTGCCCTGAGACTGGCCCAGGCTAGTGTCGAGCTTGTAAACGGGAACGTCGAAGAGCGCATCGGCCCTGGCAGCAGGACTTGCGGCCCACTTGGCAGCCAGCCAAGGGTCGTTCTTGTGGCAAAGGGGAATTTCGGTGGCTGAATAACCGCCGTTGGCAGCAACGAAGGTGGCGTCGGTTGAGAGACAGACGGTGAACTCCTGGCCACCGACGCGGATGTACTCGCCCCTGTGCACCTCTTCCCAAAGGTTGGCTGTGCCGTACCCGGTTGCGGTCTGCTTGGTAACGGAGCTGGTACCGTTGGCTCCGGAAACCAAGGTGGAAGGAGATCCACCAACAATTGTCGAGAAATCCCCGTGGTAGTCACCCATGGAGAGGGTGAAGGTGGACGTCGTGCCAGAAGGATCCCAAGGCAAGGTGTGGGCGTTGGTCTTGACCCTCTGCTTCTTGTGGGAAACAGCCGAGGTCGAGCTAGCGGCGTTGGCAAAGTCGGAAGAGGTGTCCCACTCGACGGTGTAGCCGGTGATTGCGTCTCCGTTGGGGTTGGCATCCTGCTCGAAGGTGACCATGAGCGAATTCTGCGTGTAGGTGTTCAAGTAGGGGAGGGAAACGGGACCTCCGGGAACGGAAGCTGGGGTGACCGCGCTAGGCGAGCTGGAAGAGTACATTCCGTATCCCTTGTCGGACGCAGCAGACACGCGGAAGTAGTAGGCACTTCCGGTGGTGAGCGAGTCAACGGTGACTGCGAAATCGGTGGGGCCAACGGTCTTGGAGCCGTAGTTGTCGGGCAAAATACCGGCGGTGACCTGAGATACCGAAACTCCAACGGGGTTGGCGCTCGCGGCAACGTTTAGCAGCTTGTTGGTCTTGGAAACGAGCAAGGGCTGGTCTCCCATGTTTGAAACGAACGTGACGGTGTAAGTGAAACCGCTGGTGGCGGCAGTCTCGCGCTTCACGTCAACAACTCCAATGTTGTCCATGTTCTCCAGGGCAGCCTTCATCTTCTCGGCGGATATGTCGAAGGCAAGGTCGGTGGAAGTGGGGGTGGCAAGGACGATGGCAGCCTCGACGTTCGACCCACTGTACGTGACAGTGAGAGGAAGCTGAGCGGCGGTGAACTCGCCAGTTCCACCAATTGTGTACGCAGTTCCGTCGATGGTGACCGAATCGCCCCTCTCGACGAAGGGCGCTAGGTCCTCGGTCGTCTCGGCGTAGTTTTGGCCATTGACCATCTTGACCGTTCCGGGGAGGGTCTTGGTTGGCGTTCCGAACTTGAGCCTGTACGAGCCACCGGTGTTGGTGATGGTGTCGGCGTGAGCAGTGGAGATCTTCTGCACCTCGCTGACGCCGTAAAAGTCTCCGCTGGCCGCAATTCCTTCCGAAGGCGACTTGGTGAAGTACTCGACCTTGTAGCCCGAAATGGAACCTCCGCTAACTTGCGCAGCGCCAATCGACAGTGAAACGGAGCTGCTGTCGAGCGCCGTGGCCGAGACGGAAGCGGGGGCAGTCGGGGCAACTCGCGGAATGTCAGAGTTGGGAGACGTGGCAAGGGGAAGCCCAAGGCCAACGGCGCCGTTCTGAGCACTCACGCGCGTGTAGTACCTGGTGCCGGCGGTGAGGCCGGTGATGGTGTAGTCAGCTCCGAGCAGTACCAAGTTGGCACCGGCGCCCGAAGACTCATCAGCCATGGAGGTGAGGCCGGCAACACGGAGGAAGCCGTCCTCGACCTTGAACGTGGTGGCGCCCGGGGTTGCATCGGTCGCAACGTTGAAGGTGTAGACCATCGAATCGTCGCTAAAGTACACCATGACGCGGCGCTGAGCAACCAATTGCTTGATGATGGCAGCAGACTCGGCATCGGCGTACGTGAACGTGCCCGTGGTTTCGTCGAAGGCGGAAACGCAGTTGGTGCAGAGGGTGGTGATGGCGCCAACGTAATCGTCACCCAAGGCCGCCCCTCCAGATCCAGCGTTGAAGTTGGGGGAAGTGTCCCACTCAACTCGGAAGTGCGAAACCGTGTCTCCTCCATCAAACGCCGGGGAGCTCATCTTGACGCTGAGCTCCGTTCCAGAAACGACCTCCAGACTTGGCGGCGAGTTGGAATGGAAGAACGACGTAGGTGTTCCAGGAGCCTGGACAGGAACGTTGACGAAAGCAGGAGCGGTAACGCGCCTCGCACCGTATCCCATGCCGTTAAAGGCAGAGACCCTGGCGTAGTAGCGCTCTCCGGGCACAAGGTCGGCCATGGTGTAGCTCAAAGCACCAGTGTGCGTGGCCATGTCAACGACAGCAGCGTCGTAGGCGTTGCCGGCTGGGAGCGCACCGGGGGTGGTGGTAGCGTGGGTGATGACAGCCGCGGAGTTGTCCTGGTTGTTTCCGTCTCTAATTCCGTCGGAGACGTCGTTGGAGGCTGTCGTGAGCTCGGGCACGTTGCCAAGCTCGCTGATGAACGTAATGGTAAAGACCGAGTCGTACCCAGCGGTGCCAGTCTTGGTGACAGTGACGTCTCCAATGTTGGGCATGTTCTCCAAGTACGTTTCCATTTGGCTTGCGGAGGAATCGAACGGGATGGCAGCGGACGTGTAGGAGCCAGCAACCTTCGCAAGGTAGGGAGTCGCAGCAGTGGTGTCAAAGGTGACGGCGAAGGTGCCGTTCAGGGCAAAGTCGCCAACGCCGCCACCGGTCTGAGCGGAAGAGTCTTGAATGGTAATCGTCTGGACCTCCTTGGTGTACGTGTCAAAATCGGCCTTGCTCCACTCAACCAGGTACTTGGAAATATCGTCTCCACCGCTTCCGACGAGGTCGGTTGAGTCAACGATGGGAGCGTTCCACGTAACCTTGAGGGAAGTTCCAACTTGGACGGAGTTGCTTCCGGTGCCGGTGGAAAGGGTAACGAATTTGGGATCGAAAGGAGGGTCGGACTTCTGCTGCGGCTTGACGGGGACGTCAGACGCAGTGGGACCCCAGCCAGCGGAATTGTGGCAGGAGACGCGCACGTAGTAGGTGGTTCCCATGGTCAAGGACTCAATGTTGTAGTTCATGTCGAGGGCCGTGTGGGTGAGCGTGTGCGCGCTCCCAGCGGCGCTTACGAAGGCAGATAGGGTAACGACGGTGGGGGAGCCAGCAATCGCGTTGTCGAGGGTCGAAGCAAGCTGAATCTTGGGCGTCGTGGACTTAACGATGTAGTAGTAGGTGTCGTCAGTTAGTCCGTCAACCGGGGTGGCCACTCCGGAGTGGCCGTCAGAGTACAAAACCCTGTCTCCGGTGGAAAGCATATCGTACTCAACGGTTGTGAGCTTGATGGTATCAGCGGCCACGTCGACAATGTTAGCGTTCTGGTTTCCGTCGAAGGTGGCCACGAACGAGCCGGTGGCAACTTCCTCCTTTGCGTAAGCAGACCCGGTGCCAATGTTGGCCTCGGTGTCCCACTCAACCCTAAACTTGTCAATCGCATCACCCCCCTGGTCGGTAGGCCAGTTAAAACTGACGAAGACGCTCGTGGCGGTGAACCTGTCGCTGCTCTGAACGTTGGGGAAGGTGCCAGCTGTGAAGGTTGGCGCGGAAGGCAAGGATCGAACCAAGAAGTCCTTTCCCTCAACGGCGTGGACGACGTTCTCGGCGCACTCGTCGAAGGACGGGTTGCACGTGGGAATGGCGTACGAAGCACCGGTGACGTAGTCGGGGTAAACAGTGGCCAGCTCGTAGTCGCCGGCGGCAAAGGCGGCGGCGTTGTACCAAGCGGCAGCGCCGTCGCCCTCAACGTTGGCAGCTCGGACCTGCAGAGTGTAGGTGCGCCAATCGTCCAGTCCGGTCATGGTGTGGGCGAACGCATTGCCGTCGCCGACAACATCGCCCGAGTTGGCAATGGCGGCCAGGTCGGTGAGGGTGGTGGTGGCATCGTTGCACCCAGCCACGGCAGGCGCGCACACGGCCTCGAGTTTGTAGGAAGACACCGCGTCGCCGTAGGTGTTGTCGACGGGGTTCCAAGTGACGAGCATCGAGTTCTTGTTGTCCGAGGTGGCGTACACCTTGGGGGTCTGGGTGAGTCCAGGAGGAGAGCGGGGGACGATGTACTTGAAAGCGCCGTTCATGGCGTTATCCTCAGTTCCGGTGCCGGCCGAGTTGACGGCAGACACCTCGACGAAGTAAGAGTCTCCCGGAACCAGCGCACCTGCATTGAACTTGGTGGCAACGGTGGTTGTGGCGAAATTTCCGGTTGCAGAATCGACGCCGTTGACGGTCAGGAGCGTGCACGCCGCCGAGATGGTGGCGTCGTCGGCCCTGGTCACGGTGAAGAGCTCGTCGGCGTCGAAGGCGAACGCAGCTCCGTCGAAAGTGACCCTGTAGGAATAACCGTTCTCGGACCCGGAGAGAAGCTCCCTGCTCACCGTGAGGGTTTCATCAAAGGGCTTATCGTCGAGGTTGAGACTGATGTGGTCGTCCATCTGCTGGGCGGTGGCGTCCCAGTCAACACAGCTGGTTGGAGGAGTGTTGTAGTAGGCCGTTGTCTCAGCACCAGAGTTGGCTCCAGCGTAGGCGGTAGCCAGCGTAAGGTCGATCTGGTCTTTGTGGTAGGTGCCGCCGGTGATGCTGGCGACCTTGTACACATCCCCGGAAATGCGGATGTAGTCGTTCGCGAGGACACCAACTTGGATTCCGGAAGCGGCCTCAGTGTAGTTGGAGATGAGCACGTTGGTGCTGCCGACGGTTGGCGTGACCTTGATGGAGGACGACTGCTTTCCGACGTAGACGACCTTATACGAACCGGCCGTGAAGGCTAGCTCGTTGTTGGTGGTAGTCCTAATCTCCTGCACTTCCGCTCCGAGCTCGATAGAGCAGCCGGAGCAGCAATCCTCCACAGTTCCGTCGCCGGAGAGCATCCGAGCCTGGTAGGAAGTGGAGGTGGACATGTCCTCTAGGGTGTCGTACTTGAACTCGTAGTAGTCCGCGGCAACGGTCGAAAGACCAGCATCGCAAGCGTCCGAGTTGAAGCCGTTGACGTCGACAGTGGGCTGGGTCCAGCTCACGTCCAAGCGGTCGGCAATCTGCGAAGCGGAAACGACCATGGCAACGGAAGTGGGCTTGAAAAGCGCAACGGCCGCGGTCTGCAAACTTGCCGGAGAGGCGTTGATCGCGTTGGAGTAACCGAGGCTGTTGAAAGCAGAAACCCTGACGAAGTAGACGGTGTCGGTGTCAAGGCCAGAGATCTGGTACTTGGTGGTCGTAACAACCTCGGAAAAGTCAGCAGGTGCTGAAGCAGCGGCATTGTAAGCATTGCTGGGGGAGGCAACGCTGTTGGCAATACCGTACTCGGTCTGCCACTCGACCAGGTACTTGGTGGCAGTTCCAGCTCCGTCAATGCCATCGTTCTCGGGCGCATCCCAGTACACGCCAAGCTCGTTGGCGGAGACTGCGGTGAGGACAATATTGGAAGGGCCCTTGGGAGCGACACCGCCAGAAGGAGGCGTGATCGCAGCCGAAGACGAGGCGGATCCAGCCCTGAGCAAAACAGCCGTGCTGGAAATGGTAACAGTGGGGTTGTTCGCGGACGTAGTCGTCATCAGATTGCGGGGCCCGGCCTCAGTGAGACCAACAAAGGTGATCCTATAGTCGAGGAAAAGTGGGGTTGTGGTCGTGGAGTCCACGCCGGTGGTGGCACCGCCGTCGTTGAGAGGGTCGCTCGAGTGGTCGTGGCGGGTGACCCGAACACAGCCAAGGTTGGTGAGCGAGTTGAGCTCGCTCTCGACCTCAACTGCAGTGGCATAGATGCTCAACGCGTTGGAGGTGACGGCATTTGCATCGTCGGAGGTGTAGATGATTGTGAACGTGTCGGTAAGAGTCGGGAAGTTTCCGGCACTTGTGGAAACGGTAATCTGCTGCACCTCCTCATGGAACTCAACGGGAGCAGCATTTCCGTACGCACCGTAGCCCTGGTTGTTGTAAGCAAGCACGCGAACCAGGTAGGCGGTGTTCGGCGTGAGACCGGTAATGGTGTAGGTGAAGTCCGTGGCGGCGTTATCGGCAACCTCCACAATGGCAGTTAGCATCGAGTCGTCGAACCCAGAGTCGAGATCCCACTGGATGGCGTACTTGACAACTTCGTCGCCTCCATCGGAGGCGGGAGGCTGCCACGAAACACCAACGCTTGTGTCGGAGACGACGGACACCTCAACCTTGGTGGGCGCTGCCGCCACCTGCTTGGCTGGGGCAACTCCGAAGGGCGCAATGGCAGCGGCGCTCCACCCGACGCCGTTGTAGGCGCTAACCCTGGCGTAGTAGGTGGTTCCAGCAACGAGGGAGGAGGGGGTGGTGAAGACGGTGGGAACGACGCCAGATGCGTTTTTCTCAACCTTGACGGTAGCTCCGGTTCCAGTGAGGCCAGTGGCACCGGTGGCGCCGGTGGCAATGGTGGAAGCAGAACCGCCAGTAGAAACGAGCATGCTGGGGAGGTTTCCAGACTGGCCGGTGAAGGTGACGGTCCACTCGGCTCCAGCGTACGAAACGGGGGGCATGGCGGACTGACTCGTTCCTACCTTGGAGACGTCAACCGAGGTGACGGTGGACATGGCCTCGAGGGCCTCCTTGACCTGGGCGGAATCGTAGTCATAGTAGATCTTGGCAGAAGTCTGACCCATGAAGTGGGCATAGAAGTAGCCTCCAAGGTCGTTGGCGAGGGAGAAGGCCGAGATTTTCTGCACCTCGTACGGCGCAACAACATCCGAAGATCCGAGGGGCAGGGTGTAAATGCCCACCGTGCCCTGGTCGAAGAGCGGGTCGGTTCCGGACACGACAACGTTGACGGAGGCAACGGGCGAAGTTCCGCCTAGGGAACCCGTGTTGACGGTCAGCTTGGACTGCAAACCAACGTTGTCGTTGAATATTACGGTCCAAGTGTAGCCGTTGTTGGTCGCAGAGGAGCGAGTCACCGTGACGGTTCCGACACCCTGCATTGATTCCAAGGCTGCCTTGAACATTGCCTCCGAGGCATCAAACGCCAACGCTCCGGACGTGAAACCCTTGAACCCGAGTGTGAACGTTCCGTGCATGGCGGAGTTAGCGGACGTGGTGACGGTCTGAACCTCGGAAGTTCCAGAGTTGGCATCCCACTCGACCTTGTACATGCTAACGTCGGCGCCTCCGTCGTTCAACGGCGCAGCCCAGTCAATGGTCACCGCCGAGTCGGAGTGAGGGGACACGACGAGGGTGGAGGGAACTGCCGGTGCGGCGGCCGACGACGCAGAGGCAGCGGTGGAGTACATGGTGGATCCGTACGAGTAGCCAACACCGTTCCACGCCGAAACGCGAACGTGGTAGAGCTCGTTCTTGGCCAGCGAGGTGATCTCGTACTCAATTACCGATCCGGCAATGTCGTCGCCGGTGAGCTCGACAATTTGCTTGTTGGAGCTGGTCATGGCTGGGAGATTTCCGGACACGGACTCCGCAACGGTAATGGACTTGGTGGCGGACGTGTCGCTGCAAGTGAGCTGGTCATCGTTGGACGTGATGGAAGGGGCATTTCCGAGCTTCTCAAGAAAGACGACGGTCCACGTGTACGTGTTGGCGTTCTGGTTGGCAACGTCGAGCTGACGGCCAACCCAAACATCGCCAACGACTCCCAAACCCTCAATGGCGGCCTCCATGCCACTGGCAGAGATTGCATGCGACAGAGGAAGCGTCGAAACGCCGTCAATGGTGAGTACGAAGGTTCCTCCAATGGTGGACGCGGCAGCAGTGCAGGCAGACGAGATTGTCTGCTGCTCGAAGCCGTTGTAAGCGTTCGCGACGGTGGCAACCGTGACGGCGACGTTGGTCGCGGTCATGGTGGCGGAGGTCGGGGACGGTGTGACAGCAGCGAAGGCAGAGGTCGTGGGAGCCTGGGAGTCGATCGACACCGTTAGGGCGGGAACATCTCCGAACCAAGCGTCAGCGCCGGAGTTGGTCAGGAAGGTAACCCTCCACTCGTAGCCGTTCAACAGTTCAGCCCTGGACACGCTAACGGATCCGATGGTGGGAAGGGCCTCGAGGGAAACCTTCATCTCGTTGGGGGAAACGTTGTAGACCAGATCGGACGTGATGTGGTCGTCGAACATGAGGCGGAAGTATTCGTTTGCTTGGTCAATCTTGACGTCGGCAGATGTGGTGATTGACTGAATCTCGTTGGGGACGTAAAGAGCGTAGTCGCTCGTGGCGTCGGAGAGGGAAACTCCAGGAACGGTGTTCATGGTATCCCACTCGATCTTGTACTTGGTTACGTCGCCGCCACCGTTGTCGGACGTGGGGTTGAAGGAGACCTTCAACGACGACTCGGACGACGGGGTCAAGCTGACCTTGCTGGGGGGATCGGCTTGGGACTTGGGGGACTCAGCGACAGGCTCGGGGATCCCGGCCTTGGAGGAGAACCCGTAGCTGTTGTAGGCGTACACGCGAACGTAGTAGCTGGTTCCCTTGGTAAGACCTCCGATGACGTAGTAGCACGCGTCGGTGATGCAGTCAGTGGCAGGGGTGGACAGAAGCTTGGTGTGGCTTCCCATTGGTGAGCCAGAGGAAGAATCGAAGGAGGTTGAGGTATCCCACTCCACCTTGTACTTCGTCACGGTCTCTCCGCCGTTGGAGTCGGGGGCCTTCCAGAGCATCTTCAAGGACTGTCCGCTGCTCACGAGGAGCGAGCTGGAGAGGGGTTCGGAAGGCTTCTGCGCCGGGGGAGCAAGGGACAGTGGCAGGGAGGTCTGGGGCACGGAAAAGCCAAGCTCGTTCTTGGCCGAAACGCGAGCGTAGTAGAGCTGCCCAGCGGTCAAACCAGTGATGGTGTTGCTGAAGAACAAGGCGGTGGGGTCGTCCACCGTGATCGTTTTGGCCGTGTACCCGGTGGCAAGGACCGAAGACGTCGAAGTTCCTCCGCCAATGACAATGGTGGTGGCATCAGTGGTGGTGGCATCGAAGTTGGCGGTCAAGGCATTGTTGGAAACAGTAGGGGTCTCCGACAGGAAGGTGATGGTCCACGCGAAGTTGGGGGCGGCAGCAGACCTGTCGACCGCAACGGAGCCAACGGTGGATAAGGACTCCAAGGCAGAAATCATGTTTGCCTTGGAGATGTCGTAGTCCAAACTGTCGGTAGTTGCCCCGTCGTAGGTGAGGGAGAATGTTCCTTCGGTGGCACCGTTCACGCTAACTTCAATGATTTCGTCGGTCCCGGCAGCTGCCCACCACTCCAAGTTATACTCGGTCGAGGCGAACCCGTTGGAGGAAAAGGGGGATTGCCACGAAAGGAGGAGGGAGGAGGATGACTCAAGAACAGAAACGGACTTGTCGGCCGCAACGGTTGTGAGAGAAACTCCAGACTCGTACTCGAGCTGGTCCGGCTTGGTTCCAGGGGAAAGAGACAGGGGGGAAGAAACTGAGGGGGTTCCAGCTCCGACGGCGTTCACAGCCGCAACGCGCACAAAGTACGGCGTTCCGGGAGTCAAATTCTCAATGGTGTGCACGTACACGTCCTCCGCGGGACTGACGTAGTCAGAGTTCGTGGGATCGTTGTAGGTGCTCAGCCGGGACGAGGCAATGGCCGCAAGGGCGACGCTGTCAGTCTCAGTCACGGACGCTTCAAAGCTGGAAGAGGTGGAGTACTCGACGTCAAAGGTGGTAACGGCAGATGCACGGTCCTCGGGGTAGGAAACCATGGTGAAGTACACGTTGAGCTGCGAGTTGCTTCCAGCAACCCTGTCAACCTCAACGACGGCAGGGGCATCGGCGCCGGACATGGGCTTGATGGTCTGAACGGCGCAAGGAACACCGTAACCGTTTCCGCTGTCGTTGGTGGCATAGACGCGAGCGCTGAACCCGGCCGCGGTGGAGGAGTCCTGGTCGGCAGAAACGATGGTGTACGTGTAGCTGTTTCCCTCGGCGACGTCCATGTCGATGGCGGTGTCGGATCCGCCGCTAGAGAGGGTGGCGGTGGAAGCCCGGGTTTCTCCGGTCGTGCACGCTCCAGTCGGACTGGCGCTCCAGGAGCTTCCGGCGTTGCAGTTGACCGATGCGGCCTGGCAGATGCAGAAATCGTTGGCAGTTGAGAGGGCGGCCCCATCAATGGCAATGACGTTCAACGCGGCGCCGCTGTTCGTGTCGGTGTTGAACTCGATGGTGAAGACGACGTTGCCACCGGTCTCAGCGCGGGAGACGGTAACGTCGCCGACATCGGCCAAGGACTCCAGGGCGGACTCCAAAAAGGCCGCAGACGTCGAGACGTCCAAGGAAACGGGGTACAGGTTTCCTCCGGGGGAGGTGATTGTGAACGTTCCGGTGACGGAAGCTGGGATCTTGAACTGCTGAATTTCGGTGTTGCCGTACAGGCCAGTGTCAGCGCTCCACCACTCGACCTTGTAGCCGGTGATGTCAGCTCCTCCGTCGTTGGACGGCTCGTTCCAAGTGACGAGAATCTCGTCCCAAGCGGCAATGCTAACTGTGCAGGAAGAGGGCTCATTCGGCTCGATCTCAACCGGGGTGACGGTGAAGGGCGACCCAGATATGGGGTCCGAAGAAGAGAACAACCTGTAGGTGGGAACGACCATGTTGGGCTGCGTGAAAGATTCCCAAAGAAGCTTCACCATGGCCGATCCAGTGTTCTCGCGGAACTCAAGCTTAATGTCCACGAGCTGGCCAGCCTTCAGAGCCACCGAGGTGACCCCGGAGTGCTCAACGTAGCTGTTCTCGCCAGAAACCTCGTGCTCGTACTCGTCGAACAGAAGCTCCCCGTCGATCCAGAGCCTGGCACCGTCGTCGGCCTGGACGAAGAAGGTGTAAACCTCGTCGAAGGCGGGCTGGACGTACCCCTCCCACCTCACCGAGATGTAGTCCTTTCCGGTGGGGGTGATTACATCGGCGTCGGACCAAGTGAAGTCAATCGTGGGGTCGACTCTGGTCATGACCGGAGCTCCATAGAGCCACCTGTTGTTGAAGTATGATCCGGTGAGGCCTCCAACATTTGCGTTTTCGACGGTCATGGAGTAGGATCCGGCCTTGGGGGCATTGTAGGTGACAGTGTACTCGCCATCGGTGGTCGCCGAGGCGGACACGACGGCGGAGGCAGTGTCAGCTCCGGTAAGCGTGACAACGTAGTTCTCGCCCAAGCGTCCAGCGACGGACACTTGAGAGTCGGCAACGGTGTTTGCAGAGGAAGAGGACGAGCAAGAGTCGCCAGCAACGGTAATGGTAGAAACTCCCTCGTCGGTCACGAACTGGGACAGCAAGTGGCCCTCGGCGTACAAGGGGAGGACAGTTTCTCCCTCGAACGAGAGGAAGATAACTGTCCACGTTGATCCCTTGGTGGCACTCACGGGGACGTCGAGGGTGACGGTAATTGCGTAAATGCTGCTTAGCTCCAAAAGAGCGGCAGACAGGTCGGGCGCGGAAATGTCGTAGGCAAGATCGGTGGTCGATTCACCGTTGTAGGTGAGGTAGAATGTTCCTCCAATGGTTCCAGCGGCAGCCACGGACGTGGTGACCGTCTGGTGCTGGTGCCAGGTGCACGCAGTGACCTCGACGAGCTTGTTGGAGCCGCCGAGGTTCGTGGTGGCAACGGTCATGGCGGACAGGTCTCCGAGGTTGGAGTCGAACGTCACGATATACTGGTAGCCAAACTCGCTTCCAGCCACGTTGCGCATGTACGCAGTAGCGGTGGTCTCGGTCTCTCCAAGGTACGCCGAAGAGAGGGTGATTGTAAACGGGGAACTGGCTGACATTGCGGTAACGGAGAAAACCTCGCCGGTCGACGCAGATGATAGGCGGATCCAGTCACCTACGGAGTAGATCGCCGAGGGGTCCGCGGACGGAACGACGGTGTTCAATCCCTTGGTAACGCTGGCGGTCAACGTGGAGTCCAACTTGATTGAGTTGGTTGTCACGGTGACGCTCCCCACGTCGGGAAGAGTCTCCAGCTGCTGCTTCATTTCTCCAATGCCAGCATTGTAGGCGAAAGCCACGCTGTTGCCCTCGTAGCTCACCTCGAAGGTGCCAGAAAGATCGTTGGCAGAGGCCGACGACTCAATGATCTGAACCTCCTTCAAGGCAGCTTTGGACCTCAAGTTGGAGTTCAAGTCGCGGGACTGAATGGTGAACTGCGTGTCGGACTGGGACCAGGCGGTTGACAGGCCGTTTTTGTGGGTAACTCCGGTCTGGTCGACGGCGGTGGTGTGGATCGCCGACGAATCAACGTGCTCGACCAACGAGCGGAAGGGAGAGGATCCAGCAACGAGCTCGCTCACGGCAACATTGTTGGCGAAGTTCTTGTCGGCAACAATGAGCTCCGGAACGTTACCGAAGTTCTTCAAGTTCTGGACGTCCCCGCCAGCGTTAGCGGCTGTGGGGGTAAAGAGAATGGTCCACGTGGCAGTGCCAGAGCCAGTGCCAGTTTTGGTAACGGTGACTTGGTCAATGGTCGTGAGGGCCTCCAATGCTGCCTCAACGGTAGCATCGGTGGCGTCGTGTGCAATTTCGGCGGTCTTGTGGCCTGCAAATTGCAGCCTGAAAACGTCTCCCCCGGCCAGGGTGCCCTCGGTGAGGGCAACGGTCTGGGATTCGTGGCGAACGCCTCCAGAAGTCTGCGTCTTGATGTGTTGGAAGGCACCCTCGGTGACGGTGCTGGTGACGGAGCCAGCTCCACCGACGAGGTCGGTGTTGGACACGGTCAAAGTTTTAACGTTTCCAACGTAGGAGGTGAAGGTGATCAGGTACACAAAGTCAACGAGGTCCGCCGAAGGAGTCATGGTGACTGACACGGAGGTGAACTCGGCCAAGGACTCCAGAGCGGTCTGGACGTCTTCGGCCTTGGCGTCCCAGGCGATGGCGTCGGTGGCTTCGTTTCCGGCGGACAGGGTGAACGACCCGGATCGGCCAGTAAGGGCTGCATAGTCGAGCGTTAGCTCCTGCTCCTCGGTGGCAGTGGACAAGACGACAGCCACGGTGTGGTGCCCAGAGGTGACGGGAGTGTACTCAACCGAGTACAACCCATCCCCGAGACTAGTCACAGCTCCGGCAGCGGCGGTAGAGAGCTCAGGTGCCTCACCGGCCTCGGGGAAGGCAAGAACGCTGTACATATCCGCATCCTGGGAGGAAAGCTTGTTGTTGCCCCAGTTGTCTTTCGACTGAATGTAAAAGGTGGAAACCTCGTTGGAGTTACCGGCCACAAGCCCCTGCCCGTAGGCAGTGGTAAAGGCAGCGTTGGTGGCTCCAGGTTCGACAACAAGAGTAAAGGGGGATCCAGAGATGGCCAGAGCCTCAACTCCCTTGGTTGGCTCGGTGATGGTGATGGCAGCGGCGTTTCCAACCAGGGCCGATGTATCAGCGACGAGAGAAGCAATATCTCCTTCGGTGTTGGCCCTGCCAGAGAAAGTTACCTCCCAGTAGCAAGTAGATGCGGCGGTGCAGCCTGCCTCCTTGGTGACCACGACGTCTCCAACGGCGATGTTGCCGAGGGTGTTGAGAGCGGTTGTCAACGCAGTGTCGGAAATGTCGAAAGACAGGCCGGCGGCCTTGGTGGTTCCGGTGGAGTCGGTGAAGGAAAGGTCAAAGGTGCCCGACAGGGCAGACTCGGCAGACACGGAGGTGGTGATCCTCTGGACCTCCGAAACCATGGGGATCTTAATGTCCAGGGAGTACGATCCGCGGACGAGGGGAGTGTAGGTGACCACGTGGGTTCCGGTCTCGCAGGTTGTGGCAGAATCGAAAAAAGTTGACACGAAAATGTCCAACGAGGATGCGTCCGCGCCATTGTAGACGGTGGACAGCGGGAGGTTGGTGGCGTCGAAGGTGGCTGTCTCGTCGACGGTGTAAACTTGTCCCAAGATGACTACCTTGTCTCCCCTTTTAACCTCGGTGGTGAGGTCAGCGGTGGTGACAACGTTCTTGGCGTTGTTGGTGGCGGTGACCGAGCCGGTAAGCTGCGTGAACTTCTGCTGGGCAGAGGCAACGTTCAGGTTGTCAGGGGAAAGATTGGTGATGGCAACGTTGGTGGTAACGTCGTTGGTGCGGCCGGTCAGTGCCCAGTCGTCGGTTCCAGTCAAGGTCACGATGAAGTTGTCAGCGCCAGAATTGTAGCGGTTGTTACCGTGCGAGTCCTTAGCTTGAATTTTGAAGTCGCACTGGTTGTTCGCAACGCAGCTCGTGAGGCCAGCTCCAGTGGCCGTCGAGGTGGCGTCGACGAGGCCGGGAACGAAGGTAACTGGAAGGGGAGAGGCCGTCGAGTCGACGGCGCTTCCGACGTTCCTCTTGTAAAAGAGGTTGGCTGAAGGAATGTAGGTTAATGCCGGGGAGGCGGTGGAGGAGAACTGAACGGCTAGCGCCGCGTCAGCGGTGTCCTCAACGTACTCGAGCTTGATGGCGTAAAAGGTGTCGGCGGTGAGGGCAACAGTGCCCGAAACCGTGTTGGCCGCAGATGTCCAGCTGTCCACGACAACTTCTCCGTCGATGGTAAGGCGAGCCTTGTTATCGGTGGAGACGCTGAAGGTGAAAGTGTCGGAGCTGTCAACCTTGAGCTCTCCCTCCCACACGACGGAGAAATAGTCCATCGGGAAGTCGGCGCTTCCGGTGATGACGGGAGCTTTGCTGCCCCAATCGAACGACAGCGAAGTGTCGAGCTTTGTGGAGTCGCAAGTTTTCAGTTCAGCCGGACACCAAGTGGTCTCGTGGTACGGGAAGGACAGATGGTCCTCGTTGCCAAGCACCGCATCGGTGAAATCGTCGTTCTTGTAGTAGGTGGCAAGAAGACCCCCGGCAGAGCGGAGGGCAATGGTGGCGTAGTGCTGCCCGGCGAGGCGGGGCAGGTACGTTACGTCGTACACACCGTCGGTGTTGGGGGTGGACTCGGACAAGGCTGCGGCGAACGAGTCGGTAGATTCGTTCGAGCCGCTGCAGTCATCGGCAACTCCGTCCAGCTGGACGGTGTAGGATTCGGTCGACGCGACGGACGAGTCGAGCTCGTTCCCGAAGCGGTCGGTGGCCTGAATGGTGAAGGTCTCGGTTTCGTCCTCGGTCGCAAACCAGTTTGAGGTGTGCGTCGTTTGGGGTCCTGAAGCGGCAGCCGGGTAAACGGTGACGCCAGAGGATAAGTCGGAAACGATCTCCACACCGGAGATTTCCAAGGTCGTGGTGTAGTGCCCCTTCGCGGTTGGCGTGTAGAGGACGGTGCAGAGGCCTCCAGAAACGTAGATGATGGAGTCAATCGCGTCGACGGTGGTGGCCATCGAGGTAGACACGGTGGCATCGTTCAGGGTGGTGAGCTGGGGCTGGGTGAACTTGTCCGTGAACGACATGGTTGTGGTCGTCACGGCGTTGTCAACGCAAACGGTGGCGGCGGCAGAAGCCGCGGTCACCTTTCCAGCTCCGACCAGGCCCTCGAGGGCAGTCTGGAAGTCACCGGTGCTGGTAACTCCGGTGACGGTCACGGGGGCCGAGGAGTCGGTGAAGTAAATGTCAAAAGATCCAGCCCCAACAACGCCAGAGGAGGAGTCGCAAGTGATGGTCTGCTCCTCGTTCATGCCAATGGCAAGGTTCGCGACAGTATCGTGGGTGAGGGTGAGGGCGATATTGGCAAGGTCGTTGTCGTCCTCGCGGTTGTTGCCCGCCGATCCCTTGCTAACTTCGAACACCGTGAGCACCGGGGCGAGGGAGGCGGCCCCGGCATAGGTGAGCGAGTTGTCCGAAACGGTTATGAGCTCAACGTCACCAGCGTTCACTGGGCAGTTAGCCCAGCCGTTGGCAGAGTTGCAAATGTTGCCGCCGGTGAGGGGGGCAAAGGTGACAGCCCAGTAGATGCTGTTGGTGTTGGCGCTGTCGTCGATGACGTTCACGGTAACGTCACCAACGGTCGAAATTGCCTCGAGCGCAGACTCTAGTGTGGCAGCGTTGGCGCCGGCAGCAATGGTTGCAGTTTCAACGTTTCCATAGGTGAGCTTGAAGTCACCCCCAGAAACGGCAACGGTGGAGGTGAGCTTGATCACCTGGACCTCCGGCTGACGGACGTCCTTGGCCTGCACGTCGAAGGTGAACTGGTCTCCAGCTACGCCGGAGATAAGCCCCTGCCCGGTGGCGGTGGAGGAGAGGGCGTTCTCAGCGCCGTCATCGGCAACAACCATGAACGCGGAAGACTCAATGTGCTCACCGCTGGAAGTGATTGCCATCTCGTAGGTGCCCTTCTGCCAAAGCGTGTAGGTGACGGGGTAGTCACCGTCTCCAGTCGCGAGCTTGGTTGCGGCGGACACGACGGGAGGCGTGCCACAGGTAGATGCGTCGGGAGCAACGTACTGCAGCTCGCCGCTTGCAGCAGCCCAATCGTCCAAGTGCGAGGTAAAGGTCACGGTGTAGATGTCGTCCGTTCCAGTATCGTCGAGGGAAACTTCAACGGAGTGGATGTCCGAGAGGCCGTGCGCGCTCATGAGCGCAGCAGCAACGGCCTCGGGGGTGGAGTCAACGGGAATGTTATCGGTGGTGGCTCCGGCGAAGCTCAGCTTAAAGTTGCAAGCGGACGAGTCGTCGACAGTGACCGTTTGGGTGGCGGAGGACGTAGTCACAACGTAGCCGTTGGAGCCGGTTAGGGTGACCAAGAAGTGGTCGCTCTTTCCGTCGCCGTGGCCGGTGAAGTGGGTGGTCGAGTCGTTGGGACGAGCATTTCCAAACTTGTCCTTGGCGTGGATAGTGAAGCCGGTCTGAATTCCAACGACAGCGTCGGCAAGTCCGCTCGTGCCGGAATCGGAAGCGACCGAAGAAGGAGCGTGGAGCTTGGTGTGGATTATCTTCAACGGCGCACCGGGGGAGGTGACGCAATTGGCCGGGGCCGCGTAAACGGAAACACCGTCGTAGTCCCTCGTGAGAAGGTTCCCGTCGGTGTTGACGCAGTACAAAACGGTCTCTCCGTCCAAAGAAATGGAAACGTCGTAGGTTCCCGACATGGGGATCGTGTACGTGACGGAGTAGGTGCCGTCGAGATTGTCGAGCACGACACCGTTGTACTTGCTGTTTGCCGCAGTCTGGTGGGTAAACGTCGCGAGGAAGTTGTCCCCTCCGGTGAGCTTTTTGTTCCCGAACGTGTCCTTGGCTTGGATGGTGATGTAGCCGATCTCTCCGGCAACCCCCTCAACGATTGAGTCCATTGCGGGGGCGACCAGGGAGGCTACCTCCGAGGTGGAGGCAACCGTTGCTCCGGGGGACACGACGAGGTCGAAAGGGGAGCAAGAATCGGCGGATCCTTGCCCGCAGTAAATGTGGTTGCCTCCGGTTTTGACGGAAACGGTGTAGGTTCCAGCCTTCAGGGGGGTGTAGTTGACAAGGTACTGACCAGCGGACGTGTACGTGACGCTGGCAGTGTATTTGCTAGCTCCAGAAATCTCGACGGTGAACTGGTCCGCGGGCGAGACCATGTCGCCCATGGACTCTCCGTCGGTGAGCTTGTCGTTGCCGACGGCGTCCTTGGCCTGGATGGTGAAAGAAGCGAGCTCTCCGGCAGTGGCGGCGGATAGGCCGGCTCCGGTTGCGGTCGAGTGGGGGTAGTCGGCAGCGCCAGGAACGACCGAGGGAGCAAACGGAGAGCCAGCAATGTGGGTCGGGAAGAAGAGCTGGTCGGAATTGACGACCTGCTTGGAGACAAAGTAGGAAGACCACTGGAGAGAAACCGAGGCAGTTCCGGTCTCTTCTTTGTACTCCATCTTAATGTCGTGGTAGGTGTTGGCCGTGAGGGAAACGGTGGCACGGTTCTCATTCGAGGATTCGTCCCACGAGTCGATGACAAGGACGTGATCGATGTAGAGGCGAACACCGTCGTCGCCGGAGGCGTAGAAGGTGTAGTCCTCGGTGGTGAGGGGCTTCACCTTACCCCACCAGCGGGCGGAGACGTAGTCGCGACCGTAGGTCGTGATGGGCCCGGTTCCCCAGTCGAAGTTGATGGTGGCGTCGGTGCGCTCAATGACGGGGGTGTCGAGCAGCCACTGGTTGTCGTAGTACTTGGCGTCAAGGCCTCCGGACTGCAGCTGAACGACTGCGAGCGAGTAGTCACCAACAGACTCGACGGAGTAAGCCGCGGAGTAGGATGGAAGGCCGGCAACCTTCTCCTCGACGATGACCAGGGGAGTCGATCCAGTTAGGGAAGCGGCATCGCCGGACACGGTCTTGGTGACGGTAATAGCGGCGTTGGAGCCGGTCAGGGAGGAGGTGTAGGTGAGAGGGTTGAGGGATCCAGTGTTGGACCGGAAGGTAACGCGCCAGTGGTATTGGCCGTAGCTGAAGGTGTCCTGGTTCACGTCAACGCGAGCAATGGATGATAGCTTCTCGAGGGCAATTTTCACGTCGTTGGCCGAAGCATCGTAGTCGAGCGTGCCCGTCTCTTCATTGTTGTAGGAGAGGGTGAAAGATCCGTCGAGGGGGGTGGGGTCACCGCCCGAAGTCGCAATGGTTTGCATCTCGAACTTGCGGGGGTGGGCAACAATATTGTCTAGGTTTCCGAGGTTCTTGGTGAAGGTAACGGTCCACTGGAAGCCGCTTCCAAGGTCAACCTTGTTGACGTCGACCTCATCGATGGTGGCGAGGGCCTCGAGGCGCTTCTTGATCTCCAGCTCTGAAGCGTCGAAGGGGATATCCGAAGTGTAAACGTTTCCGTACGAGAGAACGAAGGTTCCGCCCAGGGGGGTGGATCCCTGGATGTGCTCGGTGATGACAACTGCTGGAGTGTCGGAGGTCAGGGGGGAGACGTTTCCAACGGGATCGTTGAAGGTAACGTCCCACTGGTACGGGGTGGTCGCAGAGTTCGCCGTGACGGTCACGTCGGTGACGTTCATGAGGAGCTCAAGCTCGGTGGCAATCGTGGTGATTGCCGTAACGGCATCGCCATCGGACGAGCAGGGGATGGTTCCAGCGGTCTCCTTGCCCATGAATGAGAGCTTGAAGCCGGTGTCCGCCGCGACAGCCTGGATTCGCTGGACCTCCTTAACGTAGACGAGATCGGCAGAAGTGGTGATCTTCTGAACCTCGGCAACTCCAACCTGGTCGCGGACGACCCCGCCGAGGACGGGGGAAGTGGATAGGAGGGGAATTTCCCCAAAGTTGGCAATGAAAGTGACCGTGAAGGCGGTGGATCCGCCAGTGATGACGGACGTGACGTCAACCTCTTCAATGTTGGTGAGATCCTCAAGCGCAAACTTGATGTCATCAGCAGCGACAGTGTTCGCGACGAGAGACGCCGTTGTAGTTTGGGAAGAACCCCAGACACGAGTTGACGTGTCCAAAGTCATCGAGAAGGAAGTAGCAGCAGTGTTGTCAACGGTGAGAGTTTGAATCTCGTACTTGACAGAATTGTAGGTCGCCTCCCCGCCGTTCGACACCCACGTGTGGGAGCCATCAACGGGGGCGTTCTGCGCCCAGAGCTCGGTGTAGAAGCTATCAAGTCCGGCAAGGTCGGGAGAGTCGCTCGCGGTGATGTCCCTGAGCGGGTTTCCGGAGGCTTTTTTGGGCTCGATGATGAACTCATTGGATTGGCCTTGGAGGAACTCGGTGACGAAGGCGTCGGAGCCGTCGAACTGGTCGACGCCTCCCTGGGATCCGGAGGAAGTCAGGGAGAGCATGGGAACGTCGCCGGTGTTTCCAATAAAGGTAACCGTGTACTTGTACCCATCGACGCCCGCATCGGACTGGGTCAGGTCGGACTTGGACACGTGAACATCGGAGATTGAGGAGAAAAGTTCCAACTTGGCCTCAACAAACGCCGCAGACACATCGCAAAGGTCGGGGGTTGTATCAGTCCCATCCGTCAAGGTAAAGACGGCATCAGTACAGGACGTGACGGGGAAGTATGAGACAATCTGCTCCTCGTAAACGAACCCCGCAATTCCGTTGTGGAGGGCGGAGCCGGAGGCAGACGTGTAGAGCGGGGACGCTCCGGCGCGGGCGGCGGTGGTCAAACTCGCGCCGGACAGAATCGACCCCCCGACGGAGTTAATCGCCTGGAGCTTGAACGCGTACAGCGCGTCGGGGGTAAGGTTGTTCACGGTGTACTTGAGAATATTGGGGGAGTTCGTCCCGTCGTAGACCAGAGTTGCGGCGGAGCCGTCAACGGAGGCGACTGAGCCGGAAGCGTCTGTTCCGGTCAAGCGCCCCGAAGTGATCTTCATCGAGGGAAGGTTTCCCGCGTCGGACTCGAACGTCACGATCCAATCGTAGGTGTTTGCGGAGCTGGTGGCTTGCGTCACGGACACAATCCCAACGGCGGCTAGGTTCTCAAGCGCGTTCTTCACGTCGGCGGCGGATGCTGCCGCAGCGATATCCGCCGTCTCCTCGTTGTTGTAGGAGAGGGTGAACAGGCCGCCAATCGCAGAGCTCGCCGACACGGTCACAGTCTGAATCTCCTGCTTCACGGGATCAGGGTCGGAAACGGTGTTGCGAGCAACCCCCTCGTACTGGTAGATCCTGTATCCCGAAATTGGCGTCCCTCCAGTCGAGTCAGCCGCGGGCCTCGCCCACGTCATCTCAATCGCAGTCTCTTGCACGTCGAGGATACTCGGGACAACGCTCCCGTAGGTGAGAACATCGTCCGTCGCCCTGATCCCAGCCACTGTCCCCGCGACGATTGACGCCGTCGGAGACGCCGAGGACTTGCCCTTCGCGTTGATCGCCACAACGTAAAACCTGTACACTTCCCCGATCCGAAGTCCAGCGATGGTCTTGGAGTTGGTGGCGGCAGAAAGCCCGTCGTAGGCGTTCGCCACCCCGCCGTTGATGACGTCGCTCGAGTCCTTGTAGTAGAGGTTGTAGGCGGTGATTGCCGAGCCGCCGTTATCCACGGGCCTGGCCCAGTTGACCGTAACGGTCGCATCGGTGCTCGTCACATCCGTGGTGGAGCCCCTGGTCGGTCGGGCCGGCGCTAGGGGCACGCGGGGGGCGCGGACCGTGAAGATGCTCACGGGGGAGAATTCTCCGTGGCAGACCAAATCCGTGTCGGTGTCGTCGCAGTAGTTAAGGGCCCGCACCATGAACCGGTACTGGCGTCCCGACTCGACGACTTGGTTGAGGGGACCTTGGTCCCCGGTACTAACGGTGTGGGCAGTCGCTAGGTTCCCCGTCCCGTCGTAGATCATCGCGGACGCCCCTCCGTTCCACTCGTCCATCCACAGCTCGTAGCCGCTAACAGCCGCCCCGCCGTTCACCGTCGGAAGAGACCACTCCACGGAAATTGTGCTCGCGGAGGAGGTCACGGAGGTCGACAAGAGGACCACGGGGCGAGGCGCCCCCGGAGCGGAGTTCATCGGAGTGGCGTAGGACGGGGAGGAGAGGCGGCGGGCGCCGAAGGACTGGGCGTTTCGGGCGGAGACGCGGACGTAGTAGGGCGTTCCTGTTATGAGGGATTCGATGTCGTAGACTGTGGGGGTGTTGCTGCTTGTAATGGCAGTTATCGTGTCCTTGCAGAGGCCAGAGGCGCGGGAGGCGCAGTTGCTGGGCCCGGAGCCAGGGACTGTTGTGGCCACTGCGGGGGTAAGGGTCGCGCCGCAGCCGGTCAGGGAGGAAGCGATTGTCATGTCGATCTGAGGACCAACGTTGCAAACATCGTTCCCGCCAGCAGTCCCGCCAGCAGCATCGGCATCGCAGCCGGAAAAGGTAACGAACCAGGAGTAGCCGTCGCCGCTCACGGTCCTCGTGACGGTCGTCCGACCGACGTTGTCGAGAGCCTCCAGGGCCGCCTGGACGGCCGAGGAGGACGCAAAGTTGTCAATGGGGACGGTCTGGAGGGTCGTCGTCCCGTCGTTGAAGCTCAGCTGGAAGGTCCCCGCCAAAGGCGGTGACCCCTGATCAGTCGTTCCCGTCGTGGCACTCGCTCCTGACCTGGCGGGGTTTGTCGTTGTCAGGGCGGAGAAGTCCGCGGTCATCTGGTCAACGTTCCTGGCCCCAACGGGGAAGTAACCCGGGTTGGAGGTGAAGGTAACCGACCAGACGTAGCCGAGCTCCTCGGAGGAAGCTGACCGAGTCACGTCGACTGTCCCAACGTTATCCAGCGCCTCGAGGCGAGCCTTGACAGTAGTGTCGGCAGCGTTGAAGTCTATCGGGGAGGTGGTGTGCCCCCGGAGGGTCAGCGCGAAGGAGCCGAGGAGCTCGGAGCCCTTGACACTCGTGTGGGTGCCTAGGAAGTCGTCTCCGTCGGAAAACACCGTCACGGCGGCGGCAGTTCCTGTCAGTGCCACGGAGGCGTCGGCGTCGGCGTCGGCGGCAACAACGCGGATAGCCTCGACGTTTCCGCCGACGCCGGCCCCGGAGAAAGTCACCATGTACGCCTGCTGGTCGCCCCCGTCGTTAATTAGGTGGGTGACGGCCACTCCAGCGCTGCTCACGATGTCCAGGTTGTTGAGCGCGGTCTGGATCGCAGTCGCGGTTGTTGCGCGGGTGGCCTCGGACGCGTCAATGGCCGCGGTCACCTGCCCCCTGAACTCGAGCTTGAAGGAGCCCCCGATAGGAGCGTCCCCGGGGGTTGTCTCGCCGACGAGCACGACCCGCCCGCCCTCGAGGGAGTTCGTCGAGGGGACGAGCTCCGCAACGTTCCCGGCGAATTTTACCCCGGAAACGAACTCGACGGTGAACTCTCCGGCGTCCAAAGCCCCGCCGACCCCCGCGTGGGGGAGGCAGGCAGTTATTCCGTTGTTGACGACAACGTTGACCGTCGTGATTGAGCTGAGGTCCTCGAGCGCGCTCTTGATCTCAGTGTCGGTAGCATCGTAGGCGACGTGGGCGGTCTCCCCCTCGTATGTTAGCCCGAAGGTTCCCCCAGTGGCGTCGCATTCGATCGTTTGGATCTCGTTGGTCGTCGCGCCAGTGTTGGTCGTGGAGAGCGCAATGACTTGCTGCTCCTTCCAGTCGCCCGTGGTTCCTACGACGGTTGCCACCTTCGTAATTGTTTGCACTTCGGTGACAATGTCCGGGCAGCTGATTGACACCTGCTGAACCTCGTCGTCAAACGCGTTCGTACTGTACTCGATCAGATACTGTTCTATCTCCTCGACGGGCCCCCCGGCCAAGTCCGGCGCACCGATACTCACACTCAACGAGTTACCGTCAACAACGTCCAACGTAACGTCTGTCGGGGCGGAGGGGGGACTAGGGAGAGGGAGGGCGTAGGGCGGGTAGGCGTTCGCACTGGGCCCGGTGCCCATTGCGTTCATTGCCGCAACGCGGAAGTAGTACGGGATTCCTTGGCGGAGGGAAGTTGCGACGGTATTTAGCTTTGAGAGGTCGGTAATTGTCACGGAGTTGTACTCGGCAGAATTGAACGGGGGTGGAACTCCGACGGTGTGCTGAGCGACTGAGACTGTTGCGGCCGTTCCGACGATGTCCAGCCCGTCGGGAATTAGCTCGGAAACGTCACCCAGGTTTGAGAGGAAGGTCACAGACCAGGTGTAACCCCCGTTCTCGTCGACGTTTGACCGAGACACGTCAACGTCACCAACAGTGGACAGCGCGTCAAGCGCCGCCTCCAAGTTGGCCGCGGAAATGTCATAACTGAGATACCCTGTGCGCTGCCCGTCGAACTCCAAGGTGAATTCCCCGGAGAGGACCGACGAGGTTCCTGACACTCCATCGGCAACGGCGAAAGTATCGGTGTCAGCGCCGTTGACGGCGTTGGCAGTCGATCCGGCCGCGGACCACGTTGTCGCGGTCGCGTCGTAGCCGAGCACCTCGAGCTGGGGGAACCCACCCGATCCGGCGTTGCTGCCGAAGGTCACTGTCCACACGCATCCGTCTGCGGCGGAGGTTACTCCGTCGTCGGATACGGTCACGACCCCCACGGTGGTCAACGCCTCGAGGTTCGACTTGATGATGTGGTTCGATCCGTCGGTAACTGCGCTGACTGAAATTGTGTCGTCGCCGACTGTTGAGGACGTTGAAGGGCCGACCGTTTCGGACAGGTAGGACCCGGTCACTTGGAGGAGGGAGGTCATGTCCCCATCGATCGAGTCGAAGGTAACAGTGAAGTCGCAGTCACTCGAACCTGCCGACGCACCAACAGTAACCCCGCCAGCGAACACGGTCATGAGCTCCAAAGCGGACTCAATCGCAGCCCCCTGCGTCGCGCAGTCGTTCGCGCTCCCCGTCGTCATTGACCCTGAAGTTTCCCCGGCGTATGTCACCGTGAAGGAAGTTAGCTCCGAGACGGAATTGTCTCCACCGATGGAGGTCGTGTCGACCGTGCGGGTTGAGATGAGTTGCTGCTCGCGGACGATGCCGTCGCAGGACGCTGGGTATGTTATTGAGGATGTTTCTTCTCCGTCGAATTTGAGCTTGAACGCCGCGGCGGCGTTGACCGCTCCTCCGCCCTTTGTCACTGTGAGGGTTTGTGTCTCGACAACAGTTCCGGGGCGGGTCGTCGCGACGGCAATTGTGCCGGTGCTCGAGAGACCCGTGTCGGTGTAGGTTATTTCCGGAAGGACGCCAGCATGTGTGTCTGGAACCTGAGCGTCCGGGAGGAAGGTCACCGTCCACGTGTAGCCACCCTGGGTGTCAACGTCGGACCTTGAGACTGAGATTGAGCCAACTGGGATCGTTGAGAGCTGCTCTAATGCGTCCTTCATGTCCTTGGCAGATGCCGAGACGGGAATAGCCGGGGTGTTACCACTGGTATTGTAATCGAGGACGAAAGTTCCGGAAACGTAGTTGCCGTCAGCTTCGGTTACGGTCACGGTTGGAGTGGTTGCGGATGAGTAGGTTGTCGTTAGGCCGCCGGCATTGGTCGTGAGAAGGTCAACGTTTCCGGTGTTGATGTCATCGATGAATTCTATTGTCCACGTGTAGCCGCCCTGGTCGTCCGCGGCGGAGCGCGAGACGGACACGAGACCGACGTTATCAAGGAATTGAAGGCTGTCCTACATATCAAGAGCTGTAGCATCGTGCGCAATGTCTCCGGTGGTCTCGTCGCCCAAGGTCAGTCTGAATGAACCACCAAGAATGTTCCCCTCGCGGCTGGTTGCAACCGCAATGGGAAGATCCGAAGTGTGAACAGTGAGGGCGGGCACATCTCCCATGGACGCTGCAAACGTCACGGAATAAGTGAACCCTCCATCAGGATTCTGACTGGACTTGGTGACGGCGAGGCCGACGTCAACATTGAGCATGTAGCTTAGAACTTCTTGAACGGCAGTTCGCTTCGAATTCGCATCAGCAGTGGCAGAGATCTGACCGGAGTACTGCAGGGACCCGCCCGTTCCGCTCGTATCGAGCGCAACGGAATAGGACCAAGCGGCACCGGTGGTGAGATCGTTGTAGCCTGCTGGTGGGGAAACGGTAATCGTCTGAACTTCCTGCTGGGCAGAGGTTGAGGACGTTACTTGCTGGACTTCGTTAGAATCGACACCGCTCGTAGTGATGGTCTGGACCGCGTTGGCTCCGAGAGCTCCAACCTGGGTGGTTACAGTTTGGATCTCTTGGGTGCCGGGGTCAGTCTGTGATGTGGTGGGTGTGGGGGGGGGGAGGGGGGGGAAGGGGAGGGGTTAGAAGAGGGAGGCTCGCAATGACAACACAATACAACGACAATCACAAAAAAACTAAACTTACGTCATACTCGACAGTGTAGGCTGATACTGCCGATCCTCCATTTGAAAGAGGCGACGTAAAAGACATTTCAATCTCAGTGCCAGAAAGTACGGTAAGTGAAGCTGTTGCTGGTGCTTCAGGTACCGACAGGGAGCCATATACGTTGAATTGGGTGTATAGGCCAACTGTGGCTGCCAAAAATATTGGGATACTATATTATGGAAAATAATGAAAACACAAGATTTTATTTGCATGTAGCGTGTGTTAGTGATGGAATGTGGGAGGAGGAGAAAGCGGCAGGGGGGGTCGGGAAATGAGATGGGTGGACTGGAAAGTGGGAGCCAGGGGGTTTGTGGGTGCACGTGTTTGGTGGAACTGGGCTTGATGGAGATAAACTCAGTTGAACTCCTTTTGACCTGTATTTGGATTATCGAGAGCCAGAACTTTCGCTTTGGAGAAAAATCTTACAATTTGGAGTACATTATTGTTGTAGGGAGCAGATGTGTGTTCTCACGGTAACAGACAATCTCTCGTTGGTTTGGTTTTTTGATTTGGAATTGAACCAAAGTTTTCGCAACTTTTTGTACGGCGTCGAGAAAACCCGGGTTTTTCACTCATTCAATTATAATAAGATTCTTTTTGACTGAACACCTGAAGTCCAAAATTCGACAGCCTTTTTCTCACTTGATATTGATAAACACACAACCAAAAACAAATACACACCAATTTAATCTGCAAGCAACTGAATCCCAAGGCATTAAAAGGATTGACCCCCTTCCCATCTAACGACTGAAAATTTGGAACTTCGAGCCTTAATATATTTATAAAAGCATCCCCATGCCCCCCCCCCCGGGTTCCCAACATGACACCAACACCGTTGTCCAAGAAGTTCGGAGCCTAAACTCGGCCTTGGACTGGAAGTTTGTGTCGTCAAAGAGAGAGGTGAAAATTTTCACTCGAAATGATCCCCTCAATGCTTCATCCCAGCAAGTGAAGGCAATAGCCTTTGTCTCCGCATCCGTCGGAGACGTTTTAAAATTGCTGACAAACGTGAACCGCAAGAGGAGCAAGAAGGGGGCGGTGTTTGAGTTGGTGGAGATCCCCAAAGGAGAAGAGGAGGAGCTCATGCTGCTGTACAAAGCTCAGAAGCTCCCCTGGCCGCTTCAGCCGAGGGACTTTGTGCTGCAGACCAGGGTGTTTCAATTAAGCGGCGGGGCGGCGATATGGGCGCTTTGGAGCACCACCCACCCGGACTACCCGGTTAGGGAGGAGAGGGTCAGGGGGGACTGCGTCATAAGCAGCTATTTGATCGAGCCGGTCAGGACTTGGAGCAGCAATGTTAGTTTTTTCGCTCAGGTGGACTTGAAGGGGAGCATACCGACGAAAATTAGCAACAAGATAATGACCCAGGAGGCGATGGGGGTGGCGGACGTGGCCAAGTTCTTTCAGAGGAGGTTAGACAAGCAGGGCGGGGGAGAGGGAGAGGGAGAGGGGGAAGGAGAGGGAGAGGGAAAGGGAAAGGCGATCGAGGAAGAGAGCAAGCACGGAGACTCGCTGAGCGAGCTCACAAAAACAAGTACAAGCTCTCCAAAACCAACCAAGTCGCCAACCACCAGCCGAGAAACGTACATTGGATTGTGGGAGAGCCACAGGAGGAAAACGAAAAAATTTTTAGGTGGCATCGGGGGGAGGAGGGGGAGCGGGAGCAGAAATTCTGGGGGTAAGAATGGAGGTGGAGGTGGAGGTGGAGGTGGGAGCAGCGAGGAGTTTGGAAAAAAACCCAGTTCCAGTGGCGAGTATAAATGGAAACCATTGAACACAGGATCGCGGGAGTACCTTAAGGAAATCATTTATGGTAAAAAATCAAACAATAATAACAACGACAATGACGGCACGGTAGACGACGGCCTCTTCGCCGACTACACTCCTCCGTCCTCACCTCTGGAAGGCTCAAACCACGTCGGAGTGAACCTTGTGGATAAGGCGAACGAAGCCAGTGCCAGTGCCAACAGCAACAAGCTACCTGGAATCGGAATCAGGGGGAGGGGGAGGG